>JABYQK010000153.1:0-71651 GCA_022606075.1 Fomitopsis betulina
TTAGCTGGTGAGGCTTGATGCACACAAAGTTGCTGTTGAGCGACTTGGGATTGTACTACGCTACAGGGTCTTATATACATGTAGGAGACCGTCTGACTAAGCTACTGTATAGTACCAATCCCGATGCATGTGATTCTATCTACATGCATGTGTTACTCCTGTTACCCGGAGTACCGGTGTGTGAACTCGGCTGCCTAGTTAGGCGCTCTCTATTGTTCAACACTCCCCCTTGCTAAGTGCAGTGATAGATGCGCGCAAGCATTAAATGGCGCATAGTGCAGCCGACTATAATGGACTTTAATCATAGAATCTTAGTCCAAGCATTTCTCTGAATTTGAGGAACTTGATTACGACCCAAGTTCTTAGTGAACAAGTCTGCCGGATTGTCATCAGTGCTTACGTAGAAGACTTCGACTTTCTTGTCTTCTACTAGCTCCCTCACGTAGTGGTAGCGAATGTCAATGTGTTTAGACCGACGCTCCGTGATGGGATTGGAGCTAATGAATATTGCTCCCTGATTGTCCGAGCAGATGGGCAGCGGGCCGAGTTTGTAGCCGATCTCTTCTAGGAGCATCTTTATCCAGGCTACTTGTCGCGAGCAATCGCTCAGCGACATATACTCGGCTTCAGTGGATGACAGGGCAACTGTCTTCTGCCTTCTAGACACCCAACTGAACGTGCCGTTCGCGAACTTTAAGAAGTGCCCAGACCGTGACTTTCTGGCTTCTGGGCTGTCTGCCCAGTCAGAGTCAGTGCACGCCAATAATCCATTGCCGCTTTGTCCTTCATAACTAGCACATAGGATTTTGTACCAATTAAGTAGCGGCAGATATACAGCGCTCTGTTTAAATGGTCCTGTGACGGATTTGCTGCAAATTGCGCGAGTAATGTCACGGCGTAGCAAATGTCAGGTCGAGTTCCAAGCTTTAATATAGCAAGGAACCGATGACAGTCTGGTACTTGCTTCGAAGTGCTGGATCAGCTGTGCCAGTATTGCAACAACTTGTATCCAGCAGGGAGTGGAGTTGGCGCAGATTTAGTGTTCTGCATGCCACAGCGCTGCAGCACTTTCTCAAGGTAGGCGCATTGATCCAATGGATTTCGCGGCCTTTCCGAGTTATGCGCATGCGCAGAAATTCCTTGACGTCGCCTAAGTCGCGACACTCCCACTTCTTCATGAAGCGGTCCTTTAATGAAAGGACTAGGGTCTTATCCTTGCCACAAAATATGGCATCGTCTACATAGACAATGATCAGCACGAAGCGACCATCCTTTGTCCTATAGACGAATATTCCGGCATCGGATACGAGGCGTTTACAGCCAAGTTCCTTTAGGGACTTATTGAGGGTGCGCCACCACGCAAGCCCTGCCTGCTTAAGTCCATAGAGAGCGCGAAGTAACCGGAGTACTTTGTGCTCTTGGCCTGGTACTGCAAAGCCTTCAGGCTGCTCCATGTAAATCTCCTCGTCTAGCTTGCCATAAAGTAGGCATTACGGACATCAGTCCGGAGACGTGCATATCTCAAGCGCAGCTAAGGCGAGGATTAGGCGTACAGTCTCAAAGCGTACGACTGGAGAGAAGACCTGATCATAGTCAAGGCCTTCAATCTGGAGTAACCTTGGCGACCAATCTGGCCTTTTTCGACCGTCAGTTTTGACGTCGAATACCCAGCGGTTTTTGTACCTTTCGTCCCTTAGGACGATCAACCAGTTCATAGACATTGGTTTGCGAAGTGCCTCAAGTTCTTCGCGACACGCTGCATCCACTCCTCAAGCTCCTTTTTAGGTAGCTTTAGTATATCGCGGAATGACCATTCTCTCGGGCTGGTCCCGTCTGGTAGATCGTTGTCGAGGGTGGGTAGCGCTTTTGCAAGCAGCAACTCGACTAACTTAACTCCCCCTTCCCGGCATAATTCTGCCAGTAGTAACTCAGCGCTTTGCGCTTCATCCTCATCGGATGGGCGGACTCGACAGGTTCGTCGCGTGGAGGAGGATTTGGCGCAGAACTAGGTCCGGGAACCTGTTGTCTTTGCTGCCTTTGTGGTCCGGTTTTGGTACGGGAGCTACCCGCATCCTCACCGACCATCTTTTTCCATCTCCCCTGATTTTCGATGTCCTTTACTATGTCTTGGGGCTTCCGCTGCTCTCCATAGACATTACCTCTACGAGTTACTGGTCTCCGCTCCCTTGCTGAACGTCGCGGCTCCACTGGGGGCGCAGGGTGTTCTACCGGTGCATGGGGCGGCGGTACTGGGTCTACGGGCGCATCCTGCAGCTCCTGCTCATCGTCATGAACATGACCGTTTCCCCTTTTAGGAAGGTGATGTTTTGGATGATCATCATCGTCATCCTCATCTACCTGAGGTGTGGTATTTGGTTGATTTTCTGGGATCATTCTTCTCGAGGTGGCCAAACTCGAGTTGTACCCCGACATTTGTCAAGGGGCACTTAGGAAACATAGTTTCGTCAAACATCGCGGTGGATGATCTGAACAAAACATTGTCTGGTGCTCTCATGAAGAGCCATCCGCCAGTGCGCTCTGTAGAGCCATCTCCCCCAAGTAAATCATCAGCTCCGATTTGGGCGATAAACCGTTTTTTCTAACGTCCTTGGTATGAAGACTACGCACCGCAGCCGAAAACGCGCAGGTGCGCCACAGATGGCGGCTCGCCATTTATCAATTCGTAGGGGGTAAGCCAATTAAGGCGACGAATTGGCGTCCTGTTGTAAACATGGACTGCATGATCCACGGCGAATTCCCACCAGGATGGAGGTAGACAAGCATCATGGCGCATTGCCTCTGCTTTGTCCATGAGCGTCCTATTGAAACGCTCAGCTCTGCCATTCTCCTGAGGAGTATGCGGCGAGCTCTGAAGGATCTCTATGCCATTATCTTTAGAAGGTCTTTGAATGCAGCGGAGACGTATTCTCCCCCTGCATCAGACAACCACTTCTGCACTGTCTTTCCATATTTAGTTTTACCATGGCTAGGAATTGCCTTGTGGCTGTAATCGCTGCAGATTTCTTGCGCAGATTTACAGTCCACGCGTGCGATGAAGGTCATCATAGTACAGTATGTAGTACTTGTACTTATGATAGGAATCTACTGGGAAGGATTTTAAGTCCGAATGAATGAGTTCAAACGGTACCTTTGCCCGGTAGTTGGACGGCGGGAAAGACTTAGAGTGCATTTTCCCTTTTGCACATCCTTGGCATATGGTGAGTCCTTAGGAATCTCCACCTTTCTGGGAAATCCAGAGTATGCTCCTTCGCCTTTGCAAGCACGTCCTTAGAAGGGTGCGCAAACGGCGATGCATAGTCGAATAATCGACTTCATTTACGTTCACATAAATATTTGAACGTTTTCACCCGATTCAGCCACGAGGGTGAAGGTGGTAGTGTCCGGGTGCTGCGGTGTAAACCTGAATAAAGGTTTCCGCGCTCCTGGTTCATACAGACTGATATGCTGCGCTGTTGCGCGCAAGTCTAGTCCGTCTTGGAGGAACATCCCCAATGACAAGAGACGAGCTGAGCAATTTTCCATGTAATAGACAGGATATAGGCGCGTCTGCAGCCATTGTTCGTCTATTTGGTAGTTTAGGAACACAGTTCCTTTAGCAATAATGCTTCCTACCGCTCCTTGTTGTGCTGTTTGAGTACGGATAGGAGTCTGGAGATACTCGAAATCTGAGAAGTCTCTTATGTCATTTGTAATGTGCAAAGATGCACCTGAGTCCAGTAGCCACTCATTCGCTGAAAAGCGACTTTTTCCTTTTCCCTTACAACGTGAGCACGCAGCGTAATCGCGCGAATGAATACATTGTACATTTTTTAAGCCGCTACTAAGTACATTAACAAATGTCCGAGCGCCGTTGTGCAAGTCAGAAGCGGCTGTTAAAGCGCTGTTAGTAACTTGCTTAGGGTTAGGAATATGAGTGACGTACTCATTGCCCCAGTCGTCGTAGCCATCGTATGGCTCCATGCAGCGGAGTTCACCCGTTAACGGGTTCCGAAAGCTTTCGTCGACGATAGGGGGCGCAAGGCCTGCGGCCTGCGCTATCATGCCGTTTAACTCGGCGTCGTGCGCGTCGATGTCTTCTTCGTCTGTTGCCCAGACGATGGACCTTTCTTCGGCATCGCGGAAGTCGTCGTCCTCGCTGATGTATTCATCGCGCATGACCTCGTCGATGCAATCGGCCATGTCGTCGTCACTGAGCTTGCTGCGCTTTGAGGCGCGCGACTCGGTGTCCGAGGGGACTTCTTCATGTGAGCGGAGCTCACAACTTCCTTCAGCGCGCGGATTGTCTCCGGCGTGCCAGCGACGTCTAGGTCTTGGCGAGCTGGAGGGCTTCTCCGAGCCAGTCACCGCGAGCGCGCTTCTTGCCCTTGTTAGGGGCAGGTGCTGCGACCTTTCGAGTCCTGCTGCCGAAGGCGCTAACTCGACGACGGTGCTGGTCGTCGGGGCGGGGATCGACACTGTGTCGGCGATGTGCATTTCTGCATGTTCGTCGTGCGAATGCGGCTTCCCACGGTTTTTATCGCCGCGCTTTCCCCGAGGAGTAAAGCCCTTGGCTTTCTCCTTGCCCTTGTCCTTCCACTCCTTCTTACCCGCGCTGCTGCTGCCCTCAGGGCGCTGCTGCTGCGAGAAGGAGGGATTGCCCTTCTTCTGCTTGATAGCAGAAATCTTCTGGGCGGACTGCTGCCCCTTGTTCTTCGACTGTTCCCAGGAAGCGGTTAAGGCATCCTGGGCACTGCTCGGCGTGAGATCCTTGATCTCTATCTTGTTGAGGGCCAGCTGGATAGCTGTCTCATACCGAGGTGGAGCGGCCCCCAGAATGATCAGGGTTCTCATCTGCGGCGGCAGAGAGAGGCCAGCTCCGTCGAGCTCGTCGAGGTTGCTCTGGATCTTTGAGATCGCAGGGCCGGGGTGCTCGTTGGCCGGAATACGGACGTTTACAGCTGCCTTGAAGAAGGCAAAAGCCCCCATGGCGCTAGTCCCTCCGTAGAGCCCTTTCAGGGTATTCCAGATTGACTTTGCAGTTGTCTTGGTCCTGACAAGCTGCGAGACCTCGACGCTTAGGTGCAAGCGAATGCTGCCCATAGCCTTGGATTGCATCTGCATCCAATCGAGAACTTCAGAGCGGTTTGCTCCGTCCGTAGCCAAAACAGGCTCATCGAAACCGTCAGGCAACTCAATGAGAATCCAGACACCTTGCGACTGCAAGTATGCTTTCATCAAATCGGCCCAATGGCGGTAGTTCGATCCGTCGAGGACGGGGACGAGGTTCTGCAGAGAGTTCGACATTTTCTTGTTTGTTGGTGGTGGTAGAGCGGTTGGTTGATAAGGTTCTGTGAACGCATTATCAGCGCTCTGACTTATGCTGCCGGGACGGCGCTGACACCACACTGGACTCATTGTTTGGGATGGCGACAGCTAAGCTGTGCACGACCTGCAGCCATATAGGCGCAAAGTCTCCCTCTGACGTCAAAGCCCTTTCGGGCGATGTCCAGGCAAGCTAACCTGACCCGCAGCGGACGCAGCCATAAAGGCGCAGTACCGCGCAGTGCTCAGGGCTCATAACCTGACGAGCAGGCTACTCTTACGCAGTCTAGCGGGATGCTAGCTTACCTGGTTTGTTAGCTGGTGAGGCTTGATGCACACAAAGTTGCTGTTGAGCGACTTGGGATTGTACTACGCTACAGGGGTCCTTATATACATGTAGGAGACCGTCTGACTAAGCTACTGTATAGTACCAATCCCGATGCATGTGATTCTATCTACAATGCATGTGTTACTCCTGTTACCTGGAGTACCGGTGTGTGAACTCGGCTGCCTAGTTAGGCGCTCTCTATTGTTCAACAGGTTCTAGTGCCCAAGGTCAATTGTGCAGTGACCACTCATAGGCGGGATGCAACGTGTGGACATGAGGATGCGTTCTTCCAATGCTTCCCAGAAGAGCGACGCACAACCGCCAAGCCACTCTCACATGTCCCCATTCCAACATCCAACCCACACCCTTGGTAGCCGCAAACTCGACACTGCGAGTCATCCGTTCCTCTTTGGCTGATATTCTGACGACTTCACTTCAGCATATAAGAGGTGAAATAACGCTCGTATCTGACATAGCTTCACCAGCGTCAGAACTTGTCCGAATTCGGTTACAGGCTGTGACGGGCTCTAAAATGCTGATATTAGACAATCTCAGTGTGTCACTTGTAAGCAAGACTGCTTGAATTTCACAACCATTGACCAAGTGCAGCCATCGCGTCGTTAGAGAGCGTCACTGCTCACATCGGTTGTAACTCAATACTAGTGGCTACTCGTCAGCAGTTCATCACAATGCAGCGAGATGGTCAGAGAGCTCCATTGTACGGGTTTGTAGTACTACATAGACATCATCTCCCACTGATTTATGTATCCCGCAAACCTCACCGTCTCCCTGGTCCATTGACCACTGCAGCCACGCCTCAAGCTTCCCTCTTGTGCAGGGACACCGTGACGTCTGCACTGGTACACATGGCGTCTTCGAACGCCTCGCCATTCCCGTCACCGTAGTCCTCATCTTCATATTCGACGTCCTCTGTGTAGTCCTCATACTTGTCATCTTCCGCCAGGACCTCGCTGCGATGTTCGGCTTCGTCGTCACAGTCTGCCTGTTCGTCTGCACCCCAGTCGTCCTTCGCATCATCCCCACTCTCCCCTATCCCGCTGTATGCGCTGTAATGGTCAGTCTCCGCCTGGTGATCACTGTTTGCGGTGAAATCGCCGTTGTCTGACAGCAATGGCTCCGATTCGTCACGCTGCACGGCCGGATTGGGTC
The DNA here is from genome assembly GCA_022606075.1 of Fomitopsis betulina. Taxonomy (NCBI): domain Eukaryota; kingdom Fungi; phylum Basidiomycota; class Agaricomycetes; order Polyporales; family Fomitopsidaceae; genus Fomitopsis; species Fomitopsis betulina. Next base: position 6,821 of record JABYQK010000153.1, read on the forward strand.
CAAAGAGGGACACCGCCACTTCATTCTTGGGATTGCGGGACATCTTGTGGTGCGTCCCTCGCTTCTTGCCTCGGCCGGTCTGCATGACTTTGGTAGCAGCGGCCAGAATGCGATCGAACACATCGGGCTGAGCAATGAGTCCGGCGATGTTTGTATGCCATGTACTCTCGATCAGTTGCTTCATGCTCTTCCCCGACCAATCGGGCATGCCCGTGTCGACTCCATCCTCCCAGGATGCAAATGTGCACTGTACCTGCGATAGCATATTGTGTGAGCCAGATTCATCAACAGACAGGTTGCAATACTCACGGCAGTGAACGTGAGTGCAAGAGCCGAGTATGGCCGTCCACAGTTCGACGCAACAGAGCCCTTGATGCCATTGAGGTGTGCCGCAAGAGTCTCCAAGACGAATCGGGAATGCCCAGGCTGTGGTGTACATATTCAGCGGTGACGGTAGTAACACAGCTTATGATGCGAAGTACATACCTGCCCATCCGGCATGTCGAAATAAGCAGCACCTCCATACTGAAGTGCCTCCCTGACATAGTGTTTGCGTGCCCCGTTGTTTGGCAAGCTTCGCATGACTGGATCGACAAGCTTCTTTGCCGTGATGATGAATAGCCTCCTCCAGTGGAATAGACGCGAATGGGTCTGTGAAAAGCTCATTAGCCACATGTTCCTAAACATATGCCACCCGGGCTACTAGAACACCTCACCACTTTGTAGACCAGGTCTTTTGAGCTAGCAAATACCTCGTACTCGTCGTCTGGACACAACGTGTTGATGAGTTCCTGTATCTCGTCACGCAATACAAGAACACCATTCTCAATATCCCACAGCTTCGTTGTTGCACCATACTTCTCCTTGAGTGTTGGCAAGAATGTCTCATCCCAAATCTCGCGAAGGAAATCGGGGAGATTATCCGCCGATTTCGACTTCTCAAGATGGATCGAAGACGGGGAGCGCCAGGTGCGAGACTTCGGCTTCACTGATGGTACGTCCTCGGAGTCGATTGTGACTGACTGAATAGGATGGATGAGCACATCAGATCAACCAAGACCATGGTGGTGACGCACCTGCTGCACCTTCGGCAGTCCGACCACTTCGTCTCTACTCAGCTCGACATCCTGGTCCGTCAAGCCTTTCTCCTGTACCGCATTTGCGCGTCCACCACCCTTCTTCTGTTGCTGCTTCGTGGAGGTGCGACCTGTGCTTGGCGGTGCGCTACGGTTCGCAGTACCGGCACTACTGGCCGCTCTCTTTGGCCCGGGTTTGCTAGGCGACAACTGTGCGGCCTTCTTCTGGTTAACGACAGGCTTTGCGGCTGCGTTCGTCTTGCTCTTTGTTGGAGTAACAGTGGTAGAAGGCGTCAAGAGCCCTGCGACCTTGTCACGCCAGTTTGCATTCAGACCCCCGGCGGTGTTGTTCTTTGATGAGCTGCGCTTTGTTGGTGAAGCGCTGGTGTCCATGGACTCAGGTGAGTGAATCGGATGGTCAGGCATATAGTATAACGTACACAGGCTGTATCACTGGAGCTCCGAGTCGGGAGGATGGCCCAGAGGTCGACGTTCGGTGAGTGTCAATAGCTTTGTGGACCGATGCCGCACGCTCATTCGTCTTCTCACGCTGTGTCTTCCTCGGCGGTTCCTGAGACTGAGAGTGCACATGCTACATCCGTCCAAGACAGGTAAGTAGATGATGAGTCAGGGCTGGTGCACGAACATAACTCACATCTATCATCGGGACATCACCATCACCATCGATGGTATCGCCAGTGTCCTTCTCTCCTCCCTCGACAACCTCCTCAGGCTCCCTCTCTGCGGCAGCTTCATCCTCATCTTCCTGTGCCGACTTGTCAAAGAGGGCCGCAATCTTTGTCGAACCAATCTCCTCTTGCGCGGCTCGCATGCATTCTAGTGCGTCTCGTTCCTCATCTTGAGCTCGCTTGACCGCATGTTTCCTTTCAGTTTCCTCCATTATCTCCTCTCGTGTTCGCTTCCAAAGCCCAGCTGCAGCTGCTGGATGATGGTTCTTACCCACTCTATCAGGACGCGCATGACGAGGACTGTCAACAGCTTCCAGTCCTTCAACTTGCCGAGATTGGCTGGGGATCAGTTACCGTTGAGTGTTAAGTATTGAAATAACTAACCTGCATTGCGTGCTGACGGCCCAGTATCTTCGACAGGTTGTGCGTCCTCCACAGTTGACAGGGAGTTATTGCCGGTAAGTGCTTCTATATCATCGCCGCCCTCCTTATGCTGACTTGTCCTTGCATTCTGCCTAGTAGACCGACTCGGAGTCACAACTGTGTCATGTCTGCTGGCAGGCCCTTGACCAGTGCCACATCCACGGCCTCGTCCACGGCCCTGGCCCCGACCCCGACCCCGACCCCAGCCGCACGCACGTTCAGACATAGCAGAGTCGAAGGCGGTATATGGCAGAAGATTGAAGGCGGTATACGGTGAACTTAGACTGAACAGGATGGAGGCTGGCAGTAGAGGAAAGACAGGACGGTCGTGTTGTGCCGGAGTCAGTGAGACTTAGGCGAATGGACCGACCATTGTGTGTCACAGAATCCGTCACGTCGGCTATTGTTTGTCCACGCCAGCACTCACCACTGCTTGATCCCATATCTCCGAGGTGGAACTATGGCTTTTTATTGCACAGTCTGCTCAAGGACATTTCCTACTCGCCGCAGATACTGTATGCATGCACGCAAACACAAGCATCCTCAAGCTGTCCCTCCGAAATCAAGGCTTTACTACCATCCATGAATCAACGGTATGCCAGAATATAGTCTTACATCCGTGTACTAAGCATACTGACGTGTTTCCAGGTCGCCCATGCAATGTATTTGGTGCTTTCCTCCCACAAGGAGCTCCTCCACCTCCTCGTGAAGCTTTTGATGGCTTTGCGCCGTTCCAGGACCGCCCGTCCTTCGAGTTTGCTGAGCTGATCTTTGAGAAGATGCTCTGCTCGAGGGACGATATTGACCAACTGCTGCGCATCTGGTCAGCCAAGAACATCGTCGACAATACCGGAACAGACCCCGTGTTCGATGCCCACCAAGACATGCTCAACACAATTGACGCAATACCGTGGGGTGATGCACCTTGGTATTCATTCAAGATACGCTGGAATGGCCCTATCACACCGACTTCGCCGGCTTGGAAATGTGCCGAGTATGTTGTTCACGCGCAGAATCCATTACAGGTGTTCGAGAATATGCTCGACGATGGCGAGTTTGCGAAGAAGTTCCACCCTTCTGCCTACCAGGAGTTCACAACTATCGGTGGGCGATGTTACTCACACTTCATGTCCGGCCAATGGGCCTGGAAAGAATCGGTATGTGGCGTTGTCTATGTGCCTCCTTCCGTGCCTGGAGTCAATGCTGACAACTTGTTTGCAGGATAAGATTGCCACCGACCCGCTGACGCACGGGTCAATGCTCGCGACCGTGATCTCCGGCGCTGACAAGACCACTGTGTCCGTCGCCACGGGGAATCAAGAGTTCCATCCGCTTTATGCGTCACTGGGCGTCTTCCATAGTGACGTACGGTGTGGTCATCAGAACGCAGTGCTACCGATCGCATTCTTGGCCATTCCCAAAGGTATGCTACTATTTCCGTGCAGTGCAACCACCTCCTTTCATGAATTAGTGACCAATCACTTGCCAGGCTCAAGCGAGGATGAGAACGATCCGGATTTCCACATCTTCAAGAAGCAGATATACCATGCTGCACTGGCTCACATATTCGACCCCTTGAAGCCGCACATGACGACACCACACATAACCCGCTGTCCCGACAGCCACTACCGCAAAGTGATCTACTCACTCGGGCCGTTCATGGCCGACTATCCAGAGCAAGTTTATCTGTCTGGCGTCGTTCAGGGGTGCTGTCCAAAGTGAGCCGAGAATACATGTGCTACATGACAACTGACGTCTCCCATGTCAGATGTTTCGTGCCAACAGACTCGCTCAAAGCGGGGCAACGAAGATCTCGTGAAGTCATGCAGACCATAAAGGCAACTTATTCCCACGACACAGCTGTGTTATGGGACGCATTCGGTATTGCTCCTGGCGTAATCGTAATGTCCACTTACTCTCTGGTAACTGCTGATACTGACAACCAGAACCAGCTGTACACGGACCATTTCCCGCGTGCCGACATATACGAAGCTCTGTCTCCCGATCTCCTGCATCAAGTCATAAAAGGAACCTTCAAGGACCACCTGGTCGAATGGGTTCTGACATACATCAAGACGCACAACTCCGCACATGATGCTAATGCTATCATTGCTGATCTCGACCGCCGGTGAGCATGCCGTCTGTGTATCGTTCATTTGACAGGCATTCATGTAATCTATCTAGGCTTCGCTCAGTCCCAGCATTCCCTGGTCTCCGCCGCTTCAAAGAAGGCCGCAACTTTAAACAATGGACCGGGGATGACTCGAAGGCATTGATGAAGGTGAGGCTCCTATTGTATGTTTGTTGTCTCTACTAATCAACCGTATCCTGCCTGCGCAGATATTCATCCCGGCCATAACCGGTCTTGTCCCCGATCGCATCGTACAATGTATCTCAGCATTCCTCGATTTCTGCTACATCGCCCGCCGATCATCTCACAACAACAACTCTCTGCAAGAGATGGAAGACAAGCTCGCGGAATTCCACCAGTTACGTACGGTCTTCCGGGACGAGGATGTACATGACGGGTTTGCTCTACCGCGCCAGCATGCGTTAGCCCATCTCGTACGTGGGATTCATCTCTATGGATCGCCAAACGGACTCTGCACGTCGATTACCAGTCTAAGCACATCCGTGCCATCAAACGACCGTGGCGTGCTACGAACAAGAATAATCCACTGATCCAGATCCTCGAGATCAATTCGCGACTCAACAAGCTTGCCGCTGCCCATTCCGTTTTTGGCAGCCGTGGGTTACTTCGTTACGACGTCCTGACGGCTGCACGGCGTGATGCTCAGCCAGAGCTATTCGAGGACGAGCTACCAGAGGCCGACGAACGCGGAGACGATGCTGGACATGAGGAGCTCGATGATGAAAACGGGCATTTCCGTGACATTGATGGAGTAGACGGTGATCCAGAGCCGGTCTCTTTGTTCTGACGAAGACACCTGGTGCGTACGCGTCTACTGTCATCACGATGGAGCTCTGCTAACCTGAACATCACTGCGGTATATCTAGTGTGCTCACGCTCGATTGCATGGCTGGACCTCCCCCCGCGCATCAAAGGCTTACTCCCCGACCTCATCCGCCGTCTCCTGTACGATCAATTGAACCCCGTGCCAGCTGAAGACACTGACTCCGAGGCCGAAGCGGAAGACGTCGACATTGATGACTGTCCGCAATTTCACGGCAACGTCGCTATCTACTACAGTGCGCGCGCGTTCTACTACGCCCGAGCGAACTCTGCGGTCCGGGCGGGATGCACAGCGAGATGATTCGCAGTCATCCTAACTGGTATGGCACGGGTGAACGGGGGACACGGTCCTTGTCCAGGATGGACCGGACGATGGCATCATGGGAGGGATGCTCATAGGGCGCAGTACTCACTTTTCTGTCTTTCTCCCACAACGGAATCACTTATCCGTGCGCGTTGGTTGAGTGGTTTTTCCCGGTTGGTGACACGCCTGATCCCGTCACCGGTATGTGGGTTGTAGAACCTAAACTGGTTGATGGAGAACGCGACATCGGACTAGTCCACACAGATTGTATTGTTCGATCATGCCATCTTGCACCCGTTTACGGTCCTGCCCCCTTGCCCACTGATTTCGACTTTTCATATGCACACATAGTGTTTGATTCATTCTATTACAGCAAATATGTAGACTATCATACACACGAGTGTTACCCTAATATAACATAGCTACTTGTTACGTGATGCTCAGCAAAGCGTAAGCGTGAGTTCAGCAAAGTGGACGAATTCCCCACAATCTCTGTGACATGTTAGCAGTGTGACGGTTCCGTAGTGCGCTGACAGTGTCTAACGGATTTGCGTTAGCATTGGTCAGCGTGTAACTGATCGTTAGAATTTGTCAGCAATTTCCGACTTCTACTGATGCCACTCAACCATCTGTGCGATCGCAGGCTTAGACTGCCCATCACGGTATGCTTCGTTGAGCCCTTATGCCCTCAGACTGTTGCTGATGGTGTGCTCTCAGATATGTCGGATCAAATCGGTTTCGAAGAGGGGGCGGTATACATCGTTCTTCACCTACGCTCCACCGACCCAGATGACAACACCTTCCACTGGGGCCTGTACCACCACTACCAACCAACTGAGGACGATGCCCTCGGATACAAGTATCACGTTCAGAACATTGGTGACAACTGGATGACAGACCACAGTGCGACGAGCGGGATTCTCAAATCCATGGCGCTCGTTGTTGTCGTCCGCATCATCCGCAACATCCTAACAGCCAACTACGTCTCCCAATTTCAGCAGCTGGTGCGAGCTGATCACACCAATGTCAACATAATCCCTTCCATGCCGTGTCGCATCTGGCTCTTCAGGGCCCTCCAGCGGCTCCAGCACGCTGGCCTATTGAGGTGCAACGATCTCAATGCTCTAGAGCAGGAGGTGAGGAAGATTGGCCGGGACGAACGCCTCTCTGCCTGTCAGGCGAACTTAAGCACCCTAGTCCGATCCGTGCCTCCGCTCTGTGTGCTTGACAAGTATTGTAGTTGATCCGCAAACGTGTTATCTCACATTCTGACTCACATCCCTTGTCTTCGGCTGCAATCTCCGAGAATGTCCTTCGAATCTGTATTGTCTGGATGGACGTAACATGTTCCTTAGTTTTACGTCTTGATCCTCTTGACTCCTGCCCTTATTCCCTTGTTTTATATCCGTGTACAAAGTATTGTTGTAAGCAATAGAGTCTGACGCCCGGTAGACAAGATGGCCTGTCATACCGAGTTCAACCTGAAGGAGATTATCAAGTTTGATATCGTGTTACTCGGCCGCGAACAGCAAGTTGTCCTCTGGTAAGACTACTCGCAGGAGTCGAATGTTACCTTTAGACCCCAGTGCTTGTAGCATTTCACTTAGTAACCGTCAACAATTTTGGCATACTATATCATGTTGAACGGACTCTTGAACCGCATCATAACATCTGGCTGCACGATCTCGACCCCGAGGTCGGAGGATATAAACCCTGACGGAAATCATATCATGCCGCCAAGACATTCCGTAGACATACTAGTAATTACGCCCAGCAGCGCAATAGCTTTCGGTGTGTGCTTCATCCCCAGTGCCCACCATTGGAACTGAACCCCGAAACTCATACAGTGGCACGAGCAGCACTACACTCCATGACACTCGAAATTGGCTCACTCTACGTTGTATTGGATCTCCGGTCCGCAGACGTGTCCGATAGAACATTTCATTGGGCCCTCTACCTTCACACGGCCGATAAACCGTACCCCAAGGGTCACAAGTACCACATCAAGACCCTCGGCGAGGGGTGGATCCCAGATCACGCCCCTCTGAGCGGTATCACCAAGGGCTTCCTCCTGGTATGTCTCGTACGAGTGGCGAGGGACATTCCCACCTCTCGCTGGGGTGAGCTGGAGGAGCTAGCGACGATGAATGACGGCCAGATGAACGACGGAAGCTTCACTTGTCGCATCTGGGTCCTGCAGGCTTTGGAACGCCTGCGGAATGCGCAGGTGATTGAGTATGGAGATGCGTTGCTGTTGGAGGAGAGACTCAAGCCATAGCAAACGAGCAGCCTCGCCCCATCGAAGACTGGTAGCTTGATACGCTCCTTCCTTCTACACGCTACTCTCATCACTCAGCCTACGTATACGTGGCGAGGCAGAATTCTCTCAAACACGTAGATATGGGAGAGGGGAATAGATATAGACATGCGCGTGAAATTACATTGTACATATTCGAGTCAGACGCGTACACCTAATCATCTTGCCACAAGGGGCCGACAATCGTCAGCACCAGCGGACCGCAAAGTGAAGCGTCGAGGAGGTATACATGCATAGGAGCCGGCAGCCCACGTCAAGAACGGAGGGCAAGGAGAAGATAGAAAGGAGAGACAAAAATATATACGGCACCAGGGCCGTGAGCGTGTTTCCAGAGATCGACCATACTCGCGGTCATCGTCTATGCCGGCACGCGTCCAAAAGCGAACCACCGCACCAGCACGATGAGTTTGTGTTCGTTCGTTCATTCAATAGTGATTGTGCTGCCGCGTTTAAGCCGCCGCGGGCACCGAGCCGGCCGGCTCTGGGATACCCATCTTCTTGCGGACGATCTCGAACGTCTTCAGCATCTTCCTCCGCGCCCCCAGGGCAGCGACGCCCTTCGCCTCCAGCGCGGCCTCGTCCATCATGACCATGTCCTTCCAGTTCGTGTCCTCGAAGTTCGGCGTGTACTTGTGCAGGCGTAGGCTGCGCAGCCACGCCGGCACGTCCTCGAGTACCTTAGGGTCCACATCTTCCTCGTCTTTCTTCTCGCGCACGCTCGGCGACTTGCCAGGGGAGCGCGCGCTCCGGAGACCGCTGCGAGCGCTCGGCGAGCTCTGCGGGTGCATGCCTATGCCGAAGCCACCGAGGCCAGCCTGCCCCAGCTGCGCCGCGGCCGTCATCTGGAGCGCAAGCAGCTGCTCAGGCGTCATGTTGTTCATCGCCGCGAGGTTCTGCATGTTGAACATGTTACCGAACGGACTCAACGGCATGCCGCCGAAGCCCGCCATACCGGGCATGCCCATGCCCAATCCAGGGCTTCCCATCCCCATCCCGAAACCGGCCATGCCGAGTCCGTTCATGTTGTTGTTATCGTCGTTGTGCCTGCTGTTCTGAGAGAGCGCCGGGCTCCGCGCACCGGCCCATCCCCCCTGGCCTCCGAATCCGTTGCCGACACCGCCGACGTTCCTAGTGTTACGCTGCTGTGCGTGCTGGTTGTTGCCCTGGTTACTGCTGCTGCTGTGACTCTCCTCGTCATTCAGCTGCGTGCTACCCTTGGAGAGACGGTTGAGCCTCTTGGGCGGGTCGGAAATCAACGGCACACCGTTACCGCCGGTGGCAGTCCAGTCGTTGAGTTTCACTGCAGCAGCGTCGAGGCTCTGCTGAGAGCTGCGAGTGTCCTTGAACATGGGCATGAGTGGCGTGTTGACCATGCTAGCCCAGCTGCCCTCGGCCATCGGCGACATGCCATCCTCGAGCTTATTCGACTTCAGCGCGTTGGCAGCACCGGTGAAATCGGTGCTCTTGGGCCTAGACGCGTTAGCGTTGGGAGAAGGGATCGTGAGCTCCTGTGCAGCCGGAGAGTTGGGACGCTCGTCGACCTGGCCAAGCTGGTTGGAGCCAGAAACCCAGGTGCGGTTGTCCAGGCTGGCGCTGAGAGCGGGAGCGGAAATACGATGCGCAGCGTTGTTCGCCTTCCTGGCCTCGAGCCTGGCGCGCTGTTGCGCGAGGGTGGCAGCGGGGTCATTGCCCCCGGCAGAGGGTAGGCTCGCCGCATCGGGGGAGAGGAAGCCGTTCGGGTTCGTGTCCAGACCGATGTTGGGGCGACTGCCACCAGAAAAGTTGCGGGCAGTGGGAGAAGCAGGAAGACCAGACTTCAAGCTGGGCGACTTCAGATTCATCTGCGCCAGTTTGGCCTCCATCTGACTCTGCATAGAGCCTAGTGACGACGAAGTCAGGACGTGTCAAAAGGGGAACTGAGCGTACTCACTGCCAACAGCGGGGCTGAGGAGGGCGGTCATGGGATCCGACCTCGCCATTTGTTGGAGAACCGTGATGAAGAACCGGATCTGGACCTGCGTAGAATGTTGCAAAAGACTGTAAAGAGCGGCTGTGCGCTCGGCTTCCGACAAGACCTTGAACCCTAAGCAGAGAATGAGTATATAAAGGAAGGAACAAAGACCGGCAACACGCACATTGCTCGATAGCGCTCAATTCTTCCTTGAAGTTGACGTCCAAAGAGGCAGCAGCCATTTCTTCCTAATCACGGCGTCAATGAACTGGAAAATCACAGACAAGGGAAACATACTAACCAGAGTCACCTCGTAGTTTTGGAAGGTTTCAAACCACTGGTCAATTGCCTCGGCTGTGAAAGAGTTTGTCAGAGGGCGCAACGATAGCTTGAGAACGGCAACGCCCACCTTCCGGAGTCTGGAACATGCCAGGACTGCCGAGGAGCTCACTCGTGGGCCTGCCAGCACCAGAGATACCTCCAGGGCGAGGAGATGCAGGGGAAGTCCCGTGCCAACCGCCGAGGGTCGGGGAGACGGTCCCATGGAGGCGCGGAAGTTTGGTGAGCGACCTTGGGCATTACCACCGGGGCCAGGGGAGGGGCTAGGGCTGGGAGGGTGGAGGGAAGCCATGTGTACGGCTGAGAAAATATGAACAGGAGTAAAACGACGTCGAGTCGGGTTGGATGGCTAGAATCAAGCGGCACGCTTCTGGGAACGCGCGGTTGTGTCTAGACAAGACCAGCGGAGCCTGCCGGTCTAGGAAATGACAAAGACGAGGTCAACGACTCTGCGGACGGCGACGAGGAGTATCCGGACGATGGGGGAAGAGATGAAGGCGTCTTGCCACTTCATCCATCAAATGGCATCCCGCGACCCGCCACTAGCAAACATGTCCAAACACCATCTGCCAATGTCTCCTGATCACAACAATATACACCATACATCATCTACATTTAGATCATTGTTCGTGGTATGTACAGGGGCTCGCCCGCATGATGATGCTCGAAGGAGTACAGCGGGCATAGCATTTGCACATCACTCGTTACAGACGGTGATCAGCCTCCGAGGGTCAACTGTTTGGGGTCATAACACAGCGTCACATTTCAAAATGAGCTGGCGTGTACACATGTAGCAGATATCTGCGTATAGACGGATCGATCTAGAATACAAGAGGATCCGTACTGTAAGTCGACGAGAAAACAGAGCATGAAGGAACGGTGGACGATGGTGGAACATACGAATTATCAAGGGCTGTAATGCACCACAACAAGGCGCGATCTGTCGACGCCGAGCCTCGTAGGCCGGGCATCGTGTCATCAAAGATCTCAACAAACAACGCAGAAATATCAAAAGATACCGCGACGCTCACGCCTCACGCGACTAGGCCCAGCGCGGCAAGCTGGCGCAGTTCGCTGGTCTTGCCCTCGACGTTACGGAAGTAATTTAACGCTTTCGTCGTCTTGCGTTCCGCGTCCTCCGCGCCCTGTACCTCGCGGCTCTTCTCATCCATCGCAGCACGGAAACACCCCCTGAGATCCCACGACGCCAACCGGAGCACCTTACGTGTCTCCCGACCGACCCGAAGCGCGTGTTCCTCCACGAACGTGCATTCAGCGCCGCGCCCTTCCGCCTCCTTCGCCAGCGTCGCCTTGATGCGGCGGCCGACGGTCCTGGGAATCGTGCTCGGGAGCTCGAGGACGAAGTACACAGCCGCACCGATGGTGACAGCGCCGATAACCGGCGCCGCCCACTTGCGTGTGTTCTCGTTCTCAAACAGCGAGCCAATACGGAGAAGGCCCTCCACAATACCGCGAGCGCCAATTGCCTGTCCACCAACCATCGTAAGAGCGCCGACGCCGACCGACGCGATGCTGAGCGCGGTCATCGGGCTGTCCTCTTCGTCTTCGTCCTTCTTGTTGCCGAAGGTAACCCAGAACTGGTGGTGCAGATCGAATAAATCAAAGAAGGTCGTCTCGAGCATGTCCGGGCGCTGTGCGAGGCCGATGCCCAATCCGAGCATGCCCCCCGCAACGACGGCACCATTCGACACATTGCGGCTCCGCTTCTTCAAGTTCTTGTCGCCACGCATGGAGAACATCGCCTCCGGGATGAAGACCCGCCGCGGGCGATCGATGCCCTCGGGCAGGTGCTCGTCGCCCAGGCGCGAGATCTTGTGGACCGAGTTCGACGTCGTGACGCGTGCCTCGTCCTCGGCCATCTTCACTGCAGCGTCGAGGCTCGCAAGGAGTGTGTGCCTGACATTACGGGCATAGTCCCAGATGTGCAGCAGGCCGGGGTAAGACGGCATCTTGAGCGAAGCGATGTCGACGCCGAGTTTGCCCTGGCTGACGCGGTCGAGGGCGCTCGCGAGCAGTTCCTTCGTCCGGCTGCCAGTAGCAGACGAGCCCTCTTCTTCAACAGCCTCAAGGCTGTCCTCCAAGAGTTGGCGGCCGCTCTTCATCTTGTCAAGCACAGGGCGTGACCTGTCGAGATCCTCGCGAGCGCGCTTCAGCTCCGCCTCAGCGACGATGGCATTGGCCCCGACGAGGAGGTCGACATCGGACAGGATGTGGTTGAGATACGTAGACGCAGGAGCGAGCTTAGACTTGGAGCGCTTGACGAGCACGAACGAACGGAGCTTCGACTCAAGCGTGTCGAAGGATGGCGCGCTGTTCTCTATGGCTGCTGCCGAGTCGACGAAGTGGACAAGCTCCTCCGCATCATTGTAGGTCGCTGGGCTCAGCTCCTTGATTTGCTGAAGCACGAGCCGCTTGCACTTGGCCTTGTCACGGATGTGGTCGTACTTGTTCACGACGATGAAGACGTATGCCTTCTCTTTGCTCGCAGTCGTCAAGAACTCCTTCGCCGACAGGGTAAAGTGGTTCTCCGCGGAGACAACGAAGACAACGACATCAATCTCCTCCTGGCGACTGAAGACCTCAGTCGTCTTGACGAGGTCACGGTTAAGCCCGGGGGCGTCAATCAGTGAAATGTCGACGACGCCATTGTGGAGGAGTGAGCTCGTCGCGTCACGGGTGTCAGACAGGTAGATCTTCAGCACCTGCGATTCGTCCTCGTTCTCCGACACAAACGACTCCAGATCCGAGAGCGCAGCACGAATGAATGTCGACTCGTCGCTCTTGTTGTAAGGAACACCATCCTTAAGGATGTGCACTTCCTCCTTGCCGTCATTCTCCGCAACGGCGTCGTGCACCTCGCAGAACGCAGTCGTGCACGGCTGCTGGTCAACCGGCATAACCTCGCGACGCAACAACGCATTGACGAAAGTCGACTTTCCGGCGTTGAGGTCACCGGTTACGAGCACCTTCGACGACGTGTCTTCCACGCGCAGCCGGAGCTTGTCCATATGGGCGGCAGCGTTGCTGATCCGCTCGTCAAGCAAATTAGCGATCGACGACTTCTCAAGCTGCGAAACGAGGGTCGCAGGTGAGCGCGAAGAGCCGTGAGCACCGATGTTGAGGTCAAGACGGATGACATGGAAATCGGCCGAGTCTGAAGAGGGGATGAGCCCCTCAGGTTCATCGTGCTGAGTCGACTCCGGCTCTTCATCCACATCAGCGACGGACGCCAAGGTCATCGAGCAAGCCTTTCCTGCACGCGCCGGGTTGACAACGACGTCGGCCTGGAAGTTCGGGTCGTCCGGGAAGGAGAGTGAGCGGCGCATACCCTTGCGCCTCTTCAGCGGGGTGGGCTCTCCCGCATCCTTTGAAGCTGCCGGTTCAGGTTCCTCCTGAAATTGTGGGTACCTGACCACCCACGACTTCTTGTTGAAATCGCGAAGACCGCCGATCAGAGTTTTTGTGGCATCAATGGCAGTCAGAAGCCTGTTTTAAGATTATGAGCACGAACTCTCGACATTATGTAAATATGGAAAGAAACAGGACAAAGATACCACCCTGCACTCCACATTGGTTACCTGAGAGGGAGAGATTGCCACCAGACCTCGACCAGCTCATAACCTGTACGAGTGCCTCAAGTGTTCTGGTCAGTGAAGTGACCTGCAGGGGCCGGAATTCACGCAGTACATCCACGCAACACGACGGTACTGCAGCATTGCACTACGTGCGGTAAGATACCAGTGTTGCACACTGCTTATGCACCAGGCACCGTAGTGTTCTGTATGGCACAAGACGAAGATGACCCTCCCGTACCCGGACATCGACGGCAGCAGTTGTTCCTCCTCCCCTATCCTCATACGCATACCAAAGGCCGCCGCCAAAGAGAAACGTGTCTAGTCATAGACGAAGCTGAACTCACTTCTCTTTAGCCGCAACATACGCCTCCTGCATATCTTCAGCGGCGCGAGGTGCCTCGACGCTCTCCTCCGATACGCGAGGGATTTGCTGGCTGCGCGGAGCTTGCGGGAAGTAAGATGCAGTCATGATAGTGGTAACCCCACAGAGTGGTTGGCTAGTTCTTCTATAGGTTTGCTTTCGCCGTCACCGTCGTCGTCGCTGTGGAGGTGGTGATGGTTATGGAAACTGATGTGATACTCCGTGTTCGTTGCTGAGGCCTGTGAATATCGAATTCCTCGGAGTTTCAATTTATACTGATATCGTAAGCCCAGCCCTGCCTCGTCGATACTCGCCGTATGCAGCTGACTTTGAACTGAACTCTGCGGGGAATACCGTTGCCCACTTCCGACTTTTTCCGTGTTACATGTCCATCTAACGCTGAACTGTACGTCCATTATCGTATCCCACCGGTACACCAGCGCGCACTGTGCTTAAACTTGACTATTGCCGAGGGGAGGAGAAGGGGCACGCTACGAGTCATTGCGGTATGAATTATCTTGGACAATGTGCAGATAAATAGCTCAAGATCGTTACGAGTCAAACAGCGGGTGGGATATGAAAGTAAAGACGCCTTGTCTGTGCCAGCGAAGATGGGTTCCGACGAATGAATGGCTGTAACCAAGATTACTGAGGGAAACGATATCATGCGCCCCTATCGTCGTCAAATTCAGAGTCCATGATACGTCTATCAACCGCCATAGTCATACAGTACTTACCATCCGAACGCTGCCTCGTAATCGACCTCGGCTCAGAGTGACGTACAGACGAGGGCATAGGACCGGGTCTGCTTACCGTAATGTCTGAAGACACTCATCTTGTTGCAGCGATGAAGAGGACGGACAGCACTTTCGAACAGATCCCCATCATGTGAGTCCATAACTACTTGAGCCTAAGGTTGTAGGTGGAGACTTGACTTTGACCGCATACTTTCGTAGCGACTTGAAGGACATCGACAGCACCGATTCTGCTGTTCGGCGGGCCCTGGCGGACGCAATCCGAGATGCGTGTATCAACATCGGGTTCTTCTACGGTGCGTAATCTTTGACCACCTCACGACTGTTTTCTCACGTAATTCGCATCGACTTAGTGAAGCACCACATGATCCCTCAGTCCGCAATCGACGACGCCGTCTCCTCTGGCAAGCGCTTCTTTTCCCTCCCACTTCAAACCAAGCAAGGGCTAGACATCCACAAGACCGCCAACTTCAAGGGCTACACCGCCCTACTTGGGGAGAACACGAACCCTGAAAACCGTGGTGATCTGCACGAAGGCTTCGACCTCGGCTGGGAAGAGTTTTCGGGGAAGGGTCGTGCCGCAGAGGAGGATGGGGCTATGAGCGGCGGCAATATTTGGCCGGAGAGTCTCCCTGGGTTCAGGGAAGCATGCCTCAAGTATTAGTGAGTGGCCACGGCTTCAACCTCGATACACATGCTCACGAGTGATTCCAAGTCATGCCGCCGTAAGTCTGGGGAAGATGCTCTTTCCGCTTTTCGCCCTTGCGCTTGGTCTCCCGGAGAACTTCTTCGACGATAAGGTGCGCAACCTAGTGTTCCCTCCTGGAATGCGGACGCCGAAGGGTTTGTTAGACTACGAAACCTGCCGCAATTATGCGCCTGCTCTACTATCCACCCCAGACTGGCACATCAGACGATCGTGTAGAAGGGATTGGAGCCCATACTGAGTAAGCTACACATCGCCCCTGGAATCAGTAGCTCAAATATACCCCACAGCTACGAGGTGAGGAAATCGCCAAGCTATTGAGCCGCAAACATTCAATGCGTGATCCAGTGTTTCACCATCCTTTGGCAAGATAGCGTACAAGCCTTGCAGGTTCTCAATGCCGCGGGGAAGTGGATCGATGCCGTCCCTATCCCAGGTACTCTCGTTGTCAAGTGAGCCTTACTCATTTCCGATCCGCACATCGCCCTCACAGTCTATAGCATCGGCGATCAGTTCGCGCGCTGGTCAAGTGGGTCTTGTTGCATCCATTGGACTTATGCACACTGAGGTCCCGCGTTTTGGTAGACGATGTGCTGAAATCGACTGTTCATCGTGCCATCAACCGGTCTGGTGTTGAGCGTTATTCGATCCCTCTGTTCTTCGGCACCGACTACAATGTCAAGCTCGAGGTCAGTGCGTTCTCCGTGCGCTCACTCATCGAATATAGCTAACTTATATTGCAACGCTACTTAGCCATTCCCCGGATGTGTCACAGAAGACAATCCGGCGAAATATGAGGTTGTGATTGCGGGGGAATACGTGAAGTCAAGGTTAGAAGCAACGTACACCAAGCACTAAGTCTACAACCGTATGGAACCCATACCTCGCATAAACTCAGCAACTGAAACTGGCGCGTCCGGTGCGACTATGTGCGTTTGAACAGAGAAGGATATGCCTGTACTGCGTAGCATTGAGTTGGGGAATACCTCGGTGTCGTAGGCATGATCCCCTGATATGGATACAACCTTGAACTGAAGGCTGCACGCAACTAAGACAAGCTGGTTTATGCACAGGATACCCGAGGCACATACTCTTCGTTCGTGTGTCAAATTATTTTTGTCGCATTTCCATTGAAGCTCTGTCATACTTGTTGCATTTTATAGCATGCTGCGTGATTGTGTCACTGAGGAAGCTCAAGGTAATATCAGAAGCGGGCGACCGACATACCTCCTTCAGTAGCTGGGCATATCGGATCCGTTGCCTTGAAGTCATACGCCTTCTTCGCGTTCGGCTTCTCCAAACGTATGTCTTCCCTGTAGCGCATGCACTTTGCCTGTGTAGATAGTATGTCTGCCTCATACCATTCTTGAGCGCTAATATACCCTGTAGCAGGCATCAATCTCGTTGAATGTAAAGCGACAGCACAAAATACTCAACCAGTGCTAAAAGGTGTCATATAAAAGATATCGCGGTCGTTCTCAAGCTCTGAGTGACGTACTGTGAGGCGCGCGAGTGATATTACCCTCATTTATGTGTTAACGTTAGTCTCGAAGCACAGATAAGCGGAGGAATTACCGTCGTGACCTGCACGGCTGTCACAGCGTGCAGTATTCTGTTTCGGAAGCATCTCTTGAATAATATCCCATATCTCTGTTCGAAAAGGCAACAGATGGCCAGTGATATGCAGGGACGGGAACAGTACACACATGACATTCTTGTGGTAACATCCAGGTCTTAATCCACAGTATGCGCGGGATAATGGGGAGATTCTCAGGGACTGCACGACGTTCACAGGCCACATCCCAGAACTGCTCGCAGCGAGGCGACATGAGTGTTGCACGCAGGGCTCTGTCGGTCTGCGAGAGGGTTGCGAGCTCAAGAGGACCTACTCATTCAAGGACCTTCGAGGAGTGAGACCCATGACGCGCTCTTACCAGAGAGTTGCAGCGAATCCTCACCTCGAATAGCATATCTACAGGAAGTGAGACCATCCCCACAGATGTAGCATCACTGAGCCCCTTCAAAGCAATTATTGTGCCGATAGTCCTGCCGCGTTTTCGGGGTGGCTGAGATTGTAAGTTGGGTTGTGCTGCACCCGTAGCTGCGACACGACGCGTTCCTAGCAAATGACGACCTTGCCGCCCGGGAATGGATAACAACTGCTGTTCTCTTCTCTAACTGCCCACATCATACACTCAGAAGACCTACCTTGTTGTGAAGCCTGTGTGTTTCTTGGACTAACTCCAACCAATGTCCGGGCAGAGGACGAGTTGTCGTGTTCTTCGGGCGTCGATACGATCCGGACAATTGTTCTGGGCGAAGAGTGAGTTTATTGCACAGCAGCCTGGCGGCGAGTTGTGACAGGCATGTTGTGTGTAAAACGGGAGCTGGACGGGGTGGTTGACTCTATGGTCCACGATTGAGTGCGAATCAGCCCAGCGCTCGCATTCGCAACGGGCCCTGCCACGTGATCGTCGCAGTCGCATCAATATTGTTCTCATCCGTGAGATCCGTGCGGTGTAGGTGTGCTACTGTCCAGGAAATCCGCTCATTGAAAGGCTCATTCTAATAGACGATGTCCTCGTGTGAGGTGTGATAACGTGTAAAAGACGTGCACACTCGAATGCGCGGGCCGGATGGTTCCGGTGACAGTCTAAGAGCAATGTTGATTGTCGGCGACCGCCATCATTACGTCATCCTCAAATGCCTCTGTTCAACTCCTCCTCCTTCTTACTTACTCGCAGCATCTGCACCGGCCACAAGTCTGTCCGACTTCCATGCCTGTCAACACCCGTAGCTCAGCCAAAAAACCTCTCGTTGCCGCGGAGCCCTCTTCCGAGTCTTCGGAGCGGTCCTTGTCCCTGGATCGCAGTTTGCGTGGCACAAGGGGGCGGAATAGAAGTACCGGTCGACTCAAGAACTCATCCAAAGGCGCTGTGAAATTCTACTCTCTAAAGTTGAGCACTTACTCACACAACATCCTGCTAGCCAATACCACTAGAAGGGCCAATGTTTCAACCCAAAAGCGTCGCAAACGTGCGCAGTCCACCATTGACGATAAACCAAAATCCCGATCGCACCCTATCTTTCCAAAATGTGCATCTTTTGCTAACTTACCGGCCGATTTGATTTTTGAAGTAAGTTGGCGTCGACGAAGGACACTTTACACGGTGACATAGTCCTGACAAACGTTGAATCCTAAGATCTTGACCATACTCAGCCCATCGGAGTTGGCCAGCCTCGCGCAAACTAACAAGGTGCTCCGTGCAACGCTGACTGGCTTTCAAGCATCCGGGCTATGGACTGCCGCCAGGCGGTTGGCCGCAAATACACCGCAGCCCCCACCGGGAGTGTCGGAAATCACTTTGGGCGCGATATCTTTACGCACCGCGAATGTGCCAGGTGAGTGCTATGGATGCACGTGTTTATAAACTCGCTCACACAGCTACATTCGTCGGGAAGCTCTGCTCATCCACATGTAGTATCTCCTCGCATACACGTATGCTGCATCCCGTGTTCATGCAGCATCTGTGTAATGTATGTCTCGCAAAGAAGTGAGTCCATATGAAGTCTATACATGTCTAATCATGTCACTCAAAATGCCTGCCTCACAGTTTCGTCGAAAGCAAGTTCGAAGAACACGACCCACAGTACGGAATCCTGAGGCTAATCCCTCCCGTGTCCAGTTGAGTGATTCATGTTCGAGGTTGCGAAATGTATACTTACACTATCGAAGGCCCTGGCAATAGATGGCATTTCTGCCCATCTGACGTAGATGACACTTCAGACAAGCTTGAAAAGTTACGGAGAGACATTGACTCACAAAAGGATGGGGCAAAAGAAGCATTACAACAATTCGAAGAACAGAGTCACGAACATGCGATGATGATGAGGGAGGTCTGTCAGAAAGTCTTGTGCGACTGTCCGCGAAAGCTGATTGAACTCCCACACCAATGATAAGTACAATATCCACTTTACTCAGTGGCAACCCGACTTCCAGTCATATCTCGAGGATAGAAGAAAAGGGCTTAAGAATTGGCGCTTTCAACGGTAAGGTATCAATGCCCTCTTCTTGAGCAAGTACCTTGGAGTTCATACAGCCTGCTTGTACGCTTCCGAGCTCTCGGATATGACGACCAAGATATCAACCGGCTACTGCGACATGGGGGACATAAGCTTGACTTCGACGTGATGGAGAAACATGGTACATACACCATACAGTGGTGTTCAAACTCACAGCTAACATGCACCTCACAGTGTGGCAAGCCGTCAGACCCGTACTTCAACCACGGATTGAGGCAGCACGAAACATGCGTCTCGGCCTAAAACACCGTGGCACCACCAGTGAAAGGCGCTCCCTTATCGACGCTGCTTACAACAAGTTCAAGCGACAACTGGAGCCCATAGAGTGGATTTACCTGCCCCCGATTCATGCTGTCTACGCCATGGCGCCCTTCCGTCGCCTGGTATATTCAGACTTCGACATTCCCTTGACCCAGGCGACATGCGACAAAGTTGCGAGGCGATTACCATCGTACCTCTCCCCGTTCCGCAACCACCTCCAAGACCATCTCATATCCTGTACAGTTCAAGGCAATGACTGCGGCGACGGTATACGCAGTACTGACAAGGCGAAGAAGTATCTTGTGAAAGATAGAGATGGCCTGGGCTATCGCCCCCTGGCCGTTAACGTCTTTGCCTTGATTATAGAGGGCGATGTAAGGCCAATCTATCTGTTTGGGATTGATGACGTTCTTGCGCATTTGTCGTATCCCCATAGCCAGCTGCATTCAACGTCAAACTTCTATTTGGACTCAGACGATGTGGCATTTTGGATCTCGCTGTGCGATATGCCTGCGCGTGAAGGGCAGATCTCTGACTTCACGATGGTTTATAACACTAGAGCTTCCGATCTCGTTCGGGATCTTATCATCGAACTGGGTCTTGATCCAAGGACGGCGCGGGCAGAAGAACTGGACCGATTGGACTTACGCCTTACCTGCAAAAAATGCAAAGGGCCCGACCATGCTTATACGTGGAGATACATGGTGAGTTGTGCTTCTTACAGCACTTGTACTCAACTCATCTTACCCGACACTAGGTAGCCCACTGGCAGTTTCATCACAGAGGCTCGAGTTGGCGGCATCACCAATGTGGGTGGGAGTCTTGGATGAGAAGACAACCGCTTGCCTACGGCTCGCAGAAAGGACGGCACCGTCGAATGCTAATGTTTGGAGCTGCAACCACTGCACCATCCACCTCAACTTTCTGCAGCCTCAATCCTCTGTCAAGGAGCATGTACGCGATGTGTGAGTCTAGTCCTTGAATTGTCCTCGTCAGCATGCTGATGTGAGAGAGCAGCCATGCTGTGGATGAGCCTGAACAGTTGGTGGATTTCGTTCTTGTGTATCTGGCCATCTACCACAGTCACACATACACATCAATCCGGGACGCTGTCACAGCACATGGAGACACTGTACATAGTGACAGTGACACCACACCACCCCCACTGTAGTAGTGGCTGCAGCACATGTGATTGGAAGCGCTTCCATTTCGTGTGTTATATTCGCATTGTATTCCTACTGTCAAGCATATCCATTACGTTCACCTTGTTCTAATGCCGACTGTGGATTCACTGGGATCATGGCTCCGTGGCAAAATGGCCCCTCGTCCTTTCCATCTGCAGCCGGAGGTCCTTTATTTGACCCTTAGCCACATTCCCGAATGAGCCCGTCGCATGCTTCGAATTCGCGAGGAGCACAAGAGAAGAGATACTGTGAAAAAGCTCCTTAGTGATGACATTAGGACGAGAGCTCAAGATACATACACGACCTCCTTCAGGTAAGCAAAACTGAAGCCAGCAGTTGTGGCGACCAGTTCGTCCGCGAGAGAGTCGGTGAACTGGACAATCGGATTGTTCTCCAGCTTCTTCTGCCAGTACTTCATATAAAGTGCGCGTTCCCGCTCATCTGGATCGTCAAACGCGCTGTAAAAAAGGTTGTCAGCTTAAGTCGTGTGTCTCTAGATAGTTAGGTGACGTACAACTTGCGATCGAACCGGCTCGGCCTACCGCTCAGAGCAACGTCGAGCTTATTTAAGTGGTTCGTGCTCGCGATGAGCAACAGGCCGTCATTACCTTCAAGGCCATCCAGCTGGTTCAGGAAGAAGCTGCGATTTTTGTCTGTGATTAGTGCGTCGAGATCCTCTAGCACCTATTGGTCATTATTGCATCGGAGTTGGACGGCATAAGCGGCGACGGAGCTTGCCATGATGCACGGTGCCATCTTGCGCGCTTTGTCGAACACATCTACCATCGCCGTTTCGTCGCTTGTTTCGTGCCGGAATGACTTGACGTAGAGAGGGGCGAACCCTTGTTCTATACACGCTTTCATGACTGCCTTGACGGTTAGAGTTTTGCCATTTCCGGGCGGGCCATGGATGATTATGCCCCGCTGGGTCCTGTCAGTATGGACCATCCTGACGTCGACGCGATAACAACTTACCTTCCATGGCACGGATAGACTTTTGTATAGATCCTCGCTGCGGAAGAAACCCTGCACATCTTCCATGACCTGCTCCTTGAACTCTTCCTTCATGACAACCTCTGACCAGTCCGCCTTCTGCACCTCTGCCCAGAGTGCGTGGCTCGATTGCCAGTATCCATCGTCGTAGAAAAGGATTTCTTCATTCAGCTGTATTTTCCATGCACCTGCAGCTTCCAGCAGCGCATGGCAGCGCTCGGCGTTGTGGTGCACAAGGAAGTGCACAGTCACCGTGCAAGCGTATTCGCCCTTGGGGTACTGAACGGATCTATCAGTCAAGTAGTGCAGTGAGTCAATACGGATGGTTCATACCGATACGATGTAGCACAAGAACAGGTCGTTCTGTGGGGGACCCTGTCATCAGACATCAAGGGGTACACACGGCAAGCGCACCTCCCACTCCAGTTTCAGCGCCGCGAACTTCCATACGTCAACGATCTCGCCAGGTGAGCGGCCCTCGCGCAGCAACCTGCGAGCAGTAGCAGCGTACTCCTTGACACTGATGGATTGCGGATCGAGCGAGGTGATCTTCACGCCTGGCAGCTTCTCAACTTGGAAGCTAGGTTTGTCGGTGAAGCCAACGACTGCCACACCAGGGTGCAGATTGCGCAAGAACTCTGTGCTGTGGATAGCACTAATCAGGCTCGTGTAGACAGTCTTCGCTCTGTACTGACCATGTCACGGATGGCTCGCTCAGCTGTGCAGATGCTAATTGAAAAAGAGAAGGAGAAGCATCAGTCGCAGTCGCCTTTATCGCCGCCCGGCACGTACTTGACCTGGTCCAGAAGTCATAG
The DNA here is from genome assembly GCA_022606075.1 of Fomitopsis betulina. NCBI lineage: Eukaryota > Fungi > Basidiomycota > Agaricomycetes > Polyporales > Fomitopsidaceae > Fomitopsis > Fomitopsis betulina. Next base: position 29,648 of record JABYQK010000153.1, read on the forward strand.
AATTCGCCCGTCTTGGGCTCTCCGACATTGCATATGAATGCCATGTAAGTAGCAGTGTGCGGGTACCTCGTCTGTGCCACCGGTATCACACAATGATCATGATATAGGCCGCATAGACGCCCATTTGCGCTACACCGCTAGAACATGCACAGATCGATTTGAAGTCGGCACTGGCCTGGTGACAGCCAGCACTGATGTTGTCGTGATACCGTGACTCTATAGTCCTAGACCACTGCCACTTTCGCAGCTCCTTCTGTTGCTCCCTGGGCCACAGAAGGGGTCGTAGTATACTACTCCTGCTTTCAGATCATGAGTGTGAGTGGCGGCATCGGCGTAGTACACAAAACTGTTGAAAGGAGTGAATTGGAGTGGCTGTAAAGGCAGGGAACGAACCTTTTGAGGGAGCTGCTGAGGGAACCCGTTAGGCACACAGGAGAGCAGAGGAAGGAACAATACATTAGAGGGCGTATCCAGCCCAGTATATATACATGTGCGAGACCATCACCTGATGGTCGAGTCATGATGAGTCATGAGCGTAATCTACATGAGTCATCGTTAGTAAGACGGAAGTCCGGAACTCCAGGTGACCGACAATATCATATGCTAAGGAGCGGAGGCCCGGATGTCCGGTATCTAATCTACTGAGATAGGACGAGAGATAATCGAGTCCTACAGATAAGATAAAGAGCGAAAAGAGAGTAAGCGTACAGTATGGTGCATAGCATTGCAGAACACTATGTAAGTCCATATCAGGCAAGCCTGATAAGATAACACCTGAAATAATAGAAGTTCAACACTCCCACTTGTTCAAGACGCTATGACCATGCCAGTTGACATTCAAAGTTTCTCTATTCCAGAGAGGGGAACGTTCTTGGTCAACGCATCTGCAAGCTGGTCTTCGCTCGCAACAAAGAAAATATCGGTTTCACCCTTCTCATAGAATTCTCGGATGAAGTGATACCGTATTTCAATGTGTTTTGTTTGGCGGTCCATGGCAGGATTCACCGCAAGGAAAATGCTTCCTTGATTATCCAGACATAGAGGAGTGGGGGCAGTCATGTTGTCACCAAGCTCCTGTCCGAAGTTCCTAAGCCAAGCCATTTGACGACATGCATCAGAGGCTGCTTTGTACTCTGCTTCAGTTGAAGAGAGAGAAACGGTGGGTTGGCGTCTGGAAACCCAAGAAACAACACACTTGGCCATGAGGAACACAAAGCCACTTGTGGAGTGCCTATCATCGTGATCTTCTGCCCAGTCCGAGTCTGAATAGGCAATTAACCCAGAGTTGGAATCACCGTCGTAACAAAGTGCATAGTCCTTTGTTCCCCTTAGGTAGCGTAAGACATATTGAGCGAGGCGCATGTGATGCTTCGACGGGTTCGAGGCAAACTTGGCGAGTCTCATTATGGAAAAAGCGAGATCAGGCCGTGTACCGAGCATAGCATACATGATGCTACTGATGACACTCTGGTACTCTGTATGGAACACATCCGTTGCAGTTTCCGTGTTTTTCTCCAAAACTGAACCAGCAGGTAGAGGTGTCTTTGCAGGTTTGCAATTAGACATTTGGAACCTCTCCAAAATGGTCTGAATGTATTCAGATTGATCAACTAGAATCTGTTGCTTTTGACGATTACAACGAATCCTAAGTCCTAAGAAACGCTCTACTGGTCCAAGATCGGTCATCTGATACTCCTTCTTGAGATGATTCTTTATTTGTTCAATGAATGGTTTAGAATCTCCAAGGAGCAATAAGTCGTCTACATAGAGGACTACATAGCAGACTTGACCATTGCTTTTACTGGAGTAAACGTAAACTCCGGCATCCAAATATGTCCGTATGAACCCTTGGTTCAAAAGAGTTTGGTGGATCTTAGTGTTCCATTGTCTAGACACTTGCTTAAGACTATAGATGGCCTTCTTGAGGAGGCAGACCCAATCCTCCTTGCCTGGAACTACCCAGCCTTCAGGTTGTTCCGTGTAGATTTCCTCTTCGAGTTCACCATTGAGGAATGCTGTCTTAACGTCCATCGAGTCCATCTCCCAGTCTTCGAGTGCAGCGTGTGCAAACATATATCTCAAAGACTCAAAACGAGTGACTGGAGAGAAAGTCTTGTGGTAATCTTCACCCCAGACTTGAGTGAAGCCCTTGGCTACTAACCGGGCCTTGTACCGACCGTCATGCTTTCGCGCGTATACCCATCTATTCTTGACAATCTTCCTGTTCTTGGGACAGGGAACCAAGATCCAGGTGCTGTTTTTCTCATGAGACTTCATCTCAGAGCCTTTGGTGACATGCCAGTGGTCCCACTCAGGGGATTTCCTTGCGTCTGAACGCGAGGTAGGAACCGATTCTGAGTAATTGGCCTCCTTGAGAGCCTGCAATATCATAAATGCTTCCGCTTGCTGATCTCCATGGGAGTCAGTTCAACAGTCGATCCGAGCTGGAGGCTCATCACCATAAACATTGTCCCCATTCCTGTTCGGGTTCCTCCCAGCATTCTCACGACGAGGGCGAGTATATACAGGCTGAGGAGGTTGAACAGGTTGAGGACGTTGTGCAGGTTCAGGGAGCTGTCTCTCAGGTTCTCCCACTGGTTCCGGTGCGTTGATGTCCTCATAAACATCTTCACTCTCTACCGGTAGAGGAAGTGGAATTTCGATCTGTTCCTCGTCATCATCCTCAGAGTGAGAGTCTACGGGATCGAATAATGGTGGACCCAGAGTCTTCGGGTTAACCAAATCCTTGCGTGCTGGAAAGGAATCTTCATCGAAGGTCACATCACGAGACACAACGATCCATCGACTGGAGGCATCCCAGAACTTATAGCCCTTGGAGCCTTGCTCATATCCAACGAAGATCATCTCGATTGCCTTTTTATCAAGTTTCCCTTGTCTTCGTTCCTTTGGCACATGCACGAATGCCTTACACCCGAATACTCTGAAGTATGAGATATCTGGGACCATGCCATCCCAGAGAGTTATCGGGCATTGCCACTTAAGGCGTCGCATAGGCTGGCGATTGTAAATATGAATGGCGGTATCAACCGCAAGTTGCCAAAAACCGTGACTAAGACCAGCGTGGTGAAGCATAGCCGTAGCCTTTTCCATGATCGTGCGATTCCAGTGTTCAGCTCGCCCATTTTGCTGAGGCGAGTGTGCTACCGTCTTTTGGTGAACTATTCCGTAGAATTTAAGACGTGCCGTGAAAATGTCAGAAGTGTATTCCCCCCCTCGATCCGAGCGTACATTGATGAGTTTATAACCAGTAACATTCTCAGACCATGCCTTAAAATCCTCGAACACTTGGAGCGACTCAGACTTATGACAAAGGTAATAGGCTCGTCCTAGACTAGTGTAGTCGTCCAGGAACGAAATGAAGTACTTGAAACCACCATTGACTGCTTGAGTACACATAGGACCATCTTCATCGGTATGTACCAACTCGAGAGGCTTTGTAGCACATTTGTAAGACGTGGGGAATGGGGCGCAATGAGACTTGCCCCACTGACAACCTTCACAGGGAGATTGATCCCCAACTCCCACTGGATCTACACCTTTGGTATGATCAGGTAATCGGTGAATAACTTCCTTGGATGGATGCCCCATCCGGCGATGCCAGATACGAAACGGGGTAGACAGCTGTGCTGCCGTTTTCCTGTCCAGGACGTCCATAAACGAAAAATACAAATTGTTTAGGAAGTTGTACGGTGCTTCCATAACAATGTTGCCAGAAACTTTGCCATGCGAAAACGGTTGGTCATAGATGACCATCTGACCTGAACCTTGAACGAGTGTATGTCCTGATTTCTCCACAATACCAGTTGAAAACAAACAGCCAGAAGCCTGAGGAATGTATGCGACATTAGATATGGTAATCATCATGCGCTCCTTTCCGACTGTTGTTAAACCTTTGATAGTGCCAGAGCCTAGTGCTTCTATTTTAGCATCTCCTGCTGTACCAAAAACAACGGGAACCATATACGGCTTGTAATCCCAGAAGTATTCCATAGAATTGACGACCATCTGACTTGCACCTGAATCCATGAGCCATGCAATGCGTTTGAATTGATGTGAATGAGTCTTATTCACACCGGGGCAATAGAATGACGAGCTCAATTGTGCGGATCCAGCGTCAGCAGACGCACCATTATGTACAATGAGAGAAGAAGCTACTAAGGAACTGGCAGTCCGAGGGGGACAGACTCTACACGAAGGATCCATACAGGCCGTGTACTTAACCTCCTCGACTTCCACCACCAAAGCACCTTGACCGTTAGACGAGGATGAACCGGATTGAGTGACCTTTGTGCCATCCGTGGTAGTGTGTACAACTACCGTGTTCGCCTTTTTACCATTGCCTTTGCCATTACCACCCTTGCCTTTCCCTTTGCCCTTGTTGCCGCCATTCTTGGGGCGCAGGTGTGGGAACTTGGTCCAGCATTGGTCCGAACCGTGTTTCTTGCTGCAATGAGAGCAAGGACCATTACCGTGATGTACCTTAACCTGGGAAGTCTTTGATGCAGACTGTCCCATTCCGGACCGGCGGAGAGATTCCTCGGAGAGAACTTTGCTCACGAGGGTCTCAACCTTCAACTCCTTGAGAACAGTGGTCGCCATGATGGCCGACACCATTGTCGAGTAGCTTTCCGGTATTTTTGACATTAGGAGGAGAGCCTGAGTTGGCTCATCCAGTGTAATGCCGCCGTTGACGATGTCCTTGAGTACGGTTTGGATCTTAGAGATCTGATCCTGCATCGGTTTATTGTCATCCATTTCTCTTGACTTGATGAGAGCCGAGAATTGCGACCACACGTACGCGGCGTCCGGTGTACCAAAATGCGACTTGAGTGCCGCCCACATGTCCTTAACCGATTTCATGACCTTGTCACCATCCTCATCCTTCTCATAGAGGAGGTGGTGAAAGCTGTTGTCCATGCGCATGAGGATAACACCCTTGGCTCGGGCGTTCACCTTCTTGTAATCCACTTTAGTAAGATCGCTGGCTTTGAGGGCATCATCGGCCTCGATAAACGTTAAGTAGCCGAGCATCTGGCTCGACCACACCTTGTAGTCCAAGGACTTTTTAAGGACAGGGATACTGTCAGCCTTCATGTCTGACATGGTGGTGGTAAGAATATGAAAATTGAAGAAGTCTGAGACTTCTTCAGAAATGGAGGGCGGTGGTAAACTTTCAAGAACGAAAGCGAGGTCAGACGATAGACTTTCCTCAGCTTCTTCTTGAGATGGTGCTAGTAATTCCTCTACATCGTCTTCTTCGAAGAGATTCAATAGATCAGACGGTAATGTAGTAGGAACAAATGATGGAGATAGGTTTACTGGAGAGGAGATGGGAGTAGGAGACTGTGCTCTAGAGCCGGGGATAGAAGGAGACCCGTACTCTGGGATTGACGCAAGATGTTGCGGTTCAGGTTCAGAACCCTCAAAGAAGCTTAGAGAAGCGAATACAGAATAAGAGTTGTCTTCTTGCCAGTGGTCAACCGGGATACCCCAGTTTTTACTTCCAATGTATGGACCGGACCACCTGTGTTCACAGACTGTTTCATCACATGGCCAAAACTGGTATTCAGTTTCTTCAGGCCGTCGGTGATAGTCTCTTAATTCTGTAACGTCGAAGAGATGTTGAAGACCTCTGCAATTGTATGGAGTTTCTTCTTCTGATGTTTCTGCTTCTAAATTGTCGTCTGGCTGATGCTCAGACAAAGCCACAATGTGATGCTTGACTTATATGATATTTCCAGTGATATATATATGCAACAAAAATGCTAGGTACGCCAACCTGTCTACAAAACGATCCAGTCCAAATAGCCCCCATTGGCTATGCTCATTAGGTCCTTTGTGACCTTTCTATACCGCTTGACTAGCGGCTCCTGCTGTGTCGAGAATTCGACGGTGCCGACGCAACGGTAAGCCCACGAGATGCTATCTCGCTGCTGCTTGGACCACTGATTGGCCTTGTCGAAGTTGTCGCTGACCCAATTTAATTGGTCAGCGAAGCGGTGGAGCGCGCACTGGGAGTCTCCGAGAAGCGACTTGAAGAGGTACTTCTTGTCGAAGATTGCCTGATAGCACTCGATGGTGGCACTGACTTTCTTCTCGAGGATCCCGACGACTTCTTCAGTAGACTTCTTCTTGAAGTCGAGGAGCGGGCGAGGAGCTGGTGCTGAAAGACGTTCAGCAAGTGGGCGTGGCTGGGCGGCGGGGTTGGAGCGGACGGGAGCGGGGAGAGGATGTGACTGGAATCAAGAAAACGTTAGATATGTCTTCTTACTTGAAGAGGTAGAGTCGGCGTCAACGGACCTTTCTCTCAGGTCTCGTTGGTGGATAAACTTTGTGCAAACAGCGCGAAGGCCCACTGGAAATGCGATCCTTTAGTGCCTTGGGCACTTCAGGTTGTCAAACACTGAGTCTACTGAGAGACTAGCAAAACTGCTACACTTACTCCTAGGAGCGTAGTCTTGGAGATCCTGCAGGGATGGGGACAACTAGGTATGCGTGTGTAGTGCAGGGCTCATAACCTGTTGAAAGGAGTGAATTGGAGTGGCTGTAAAGGCAGGGAACAAACCTTTTGAGGGAGCTGCTGAGGGAACCCGTTAGGCACACGGGAGAGCAGAGGAAGGAACAATACATTAGAGGGCGTATCCAGCCCAGTATATATACATGTGCGAGACCATCACCTGATGGTTGAGTCATGATGAGTCATGAGCGTAATCTACATGAGTCATCATTAGTAAGACGGAAGTCCGGAACTCTAGGTAACCGACAATATCATATGCTAAGGAGCAGAGGTCCGGATGTCTGGTATCTAATCTACTGAGATAGGACAAGAGATAATCAAGTCCTATAGATAAGATAAAGAGCGAAAAGAGAGTAAGCGTACGGTATGGTACATAGTGTTGCAGAACATAATGTAAGTCCATATCAGGCAAGCCTGATAAGATACCGCCTGAAATGGTAGAAGTTCAACAGTGGCATCAGAACCAGGCGATCAGACAAGCGTAGCACAAGGCTCCCGCGCCGATGTGCAGGTGGAGGAGGTAGTCGACAATGATGATGAGGAGACAGAGGAGGCAGACAGTGAGGGCTCGCTGACGGACTGGCTGCAGCCGGACATGCTGTTCTCGTTGGACGAAGATGACGATATTGAGTGTTATTTTGATTAGCCTAGTAAATACAATACGAGCTACAGAACGCAGCACAATCGCGGAATGCGTGACCTCCTGACGAGCAGGCTATCTTATGCAGTGTAGCGGGTCGCTAACTTACCTGGTTGGTTAGCTGTGAGGCTTGATGCACGCAAAGTTGCTGTTGAGCGACTTAGGATTGTACTACGCTACAGGGGTCCTTATATACATGTAGGAGACCGTCTGACTAAGCTACTGTATAGTACCAATCCTGATGCATGTGATTCTATCTACAATGCATGTGTTACTTCTGTTACCCAAAGTACCGGTGTGTGAACTCGGCTGCCTAGTTAGGCGCTCTCTATTGTTCAACACTCCCCCTTGCTAAGTGCAGCGGCAGATGCGTGCAAGCATTAAATGGCGCATAGTGCAGCCGACTATGCTGGACTTCTAATCATAAAATCTTAGTCCAAGCATTTCTCTGAATTTGAGAAATTTGATACGACCCAAGTTCTTAGTGAACAAGTCTGCCGGATTATCATCAGTGCTTACGTAGAAGACTTCGACTTTCTTGTCTTCTACTAGCTCCCTCACGTAGTGGTAGCGGATGTCAATGTGTTTAGACCGATGCTCCGTGATGGGATTGGAGCTAATAAATATTGCTCCCTGATTGTCCGAGCAGATGGGCAGCGGGCCGAGCTTGTAGCCAATCTCCTCCAGGAGCATCTTTATCCAGGCTACTTGTCGCGAGCAATCGCTCAGCAACATATACTCAGCTTCAGTGGATGACAGGGCAACTGTCTTCTGTCTTCTAGACAGCCAACTGAACGCACCGTTCGCGAACTTTAAAAAGTGCCCAGACCGTGACTTTCTGGCTTCTGGGCTGTCCGCCCAGTCAGAGTCAGTGCACGCCAATAATCCATTGCCGCTTTGTCCTTCATAAACTAGCGCATAGGATTTTGTACCAATTAAATAGCGGCAGATATACAGCGCTCTATTTAGATGGTCCTGTGACGGGTTTGCTGCAAATTGCGCAAGTAATGTCACGGCGTAGCAAATGTCAGGTCGAGTTCCAAGCATTAGATATAGCAAGGATCCGATGACGGTCTGGTACTTGCTTCGAAGCGCTGGGTCAGCTGTGCCAGTATTGGCAACAGGCTTGTATCCAGCAGGGAGTGGAGTTGGCGCAGATTTAGTGTTCTGCATGCCACAGCGCTGCAGCACTTTCTCAAGGTAGGTGCACTGATCCAGATGGATTTCGCGTCCTTTCCGAGTTATGCGCATGCACAGAAATTCCTTGACGTCGCCTAGGTCGCGACACTCCCACTTCCTCATGAAGCGGTCCTTTAATGAAAGGACTAGGGTCTTATCCTTGCCACAAAATATGGCATCGTCTACATAGACAATGATCAGCACGAAGCGACCATCTTTTGTCCTATAGACGAATATTCCGGCATCGGATACGAGGCGTTTACAGCCAAGTTCCTTTAGGGACTCATTGAGGGTGCGCCACCACGCAAGCCCTGCCTGCTTGAGTCCATAGAGGGCACGAAGTAACCGGAGTACTTTGTGCTCTTGGCCTGGTACTGCAAAGCCTTCAGGCTGCTCCATGTATATTTCCTCGTCGAGCTTGCCATAAAGATAGGCATTACGGACGTCGAGTCCGGAGACGTGCATATCCTCAAGCGCAGCTAAGGCGAGGATTAGGCGTACAGTCTCAAAGTGTACGACTGGAGAGAAGACCTGATCATAGTCAAGACCTTCAATCTGGGAGTAGCCCTTGGCGACCAATCTGGCCTTTTTACTACCGTCAGTTTTGACGTCGAATACCCAACGGTTCTTGGTGACCTTTCGTCCCTTAGGACGATCAACCAATTCATAGACATTGTGTTTGTGAAGTGCCTCAAGTTCTTCGCGACACGCTGTCATCCACTCCTCAAGCTCCTTTTTGGGTAGCTTTAGTATATCGCGGAATGACCATTCTCTCGGGCTGGTCCCGTCTGGTAGATCGTTGTCGAGGGTGGGTAGCACTTTTGCAAGCAGCAACTCGACTAACTTAACTCCCCCTTCCCGGCATAATTCTGCCAGTAGTAACTCAGCGCTTTGCGCTTCATCCTCATCGGATGGGGCGGACTCAATAGGTTCGTCGCGTGGAGGAGGATTTGGCGCGGAACTAGGTCCGGGAACCTGTCGTTTTTGCTGCCTTTGTGGTCCGGTTTTGGTACGGGAGCTACCCGCATCCTCACCGACCATCTTTTTCCATTTCCCCTGATTTTTGATGTCCTTTACTATGTCTTGGGGCTTCCGCTGCTCACCATAGACATTACCTCTACGAGTTACTGGTCTCCGCTCCCTTGCTGAACGTCGCGGCTCCACTGGGGGCACAGGGTGTTCAACCGGTGCATGGGGCGGCGGTACTGGGTCTGCGGGCGCATCTTGCTGCTCCTGTTCATCGTCATGAACATGACCGTTTCCCCTTTTAGGAAGGTGATGTTTTGGATGATCATCGTCGTCATCCTCATCTACCTGAGGTGTGGTATTTGGTTGATCCGCTGGGATCATTTCTTCTCGAGGTGGCCAAACTCGAGTTGTGCCCCGACGATTCGTCAGGGGACACTTGGGAAACATAGTTTCGTCAAACATCGCGGTGGATGATCTGAACAAAACATTCTCTGGTGCTCTCATAAAGAGCCATCTGCCAGTGCGCTCTGTAGAGCCATCTCCCCCAAGATAAATCATCAGCTCCGATTTGGGCGATAAACCGTTTTTTCTAACGTCCTTGGGTATAAAGACATACACACCGCAGCCGAAGACGTGCAGGTGCGCCACAGATGGCGGCTCACCGTGTATCAATTCGTAGGGGGTAAGCCAATTAAGGCGACGAATTGGCGTCCTGTTGTAAACATGGACTGCATGATCCGCAGCGAATTCCCACCAGGATGGAGGTAGACAAGCATCATGGCGCATTGCCTCTGCTTTGTCCATGAGCGTCCTGTTAAAATGCTCAGCTCCGCCATTCTCCTGAGGAGTATGCGGCGAGCTCTGAAGGATCTCTATGCCATTATCCTTTAGAAGGTCTTTGAATGCAGTGGAGACGTATTCTCCCCCTGCATCAGACAACCACTTCTGCACTATCTTTCCACAGTTAGTTTTCACCATGGCTAGGAATTGCCTTGTGGCTGTAATCGCTGCAGATTTCTTGCGCAGATTTACAGTCCACGCGTGCGATGAAGCGTCATCATAGTACAGTATGTAGTACTTGTACTTATGATAGGAATCTACTGGGAAGGATTTTAAGTCCGAATGAATAAGTTCAAACGGTACCTTTGCCCGGTAGTTGGATGGAGGGAAAGACTTAGAGTGCATTTTCCCTTTTGCACATCCTTGGCATATGGGTGAGTCCTTAGGAATCTCCACCTTTCTGGGAAATCCAGATGTATGCTCCTTCGCCTTTGCAAGCACGTCCTTAGAAGGGTGCGCAAAACGGCGATGCATAGTCGAATAATCGACTTCATTTACGTTCACATAAATATTCTGAACATTTTCACCCGATTCAGCCACGAGGGTGAAGGTTGTAGTGTCCGGGTGCTGCGGTATGAACCTAAATAAAGGTTTCCGCGCTCCTGGTTCATACAGACTGATATGCTGCGCTGTTGCGCGCAAGTCTAGTCCGTCTTGGAGGAATACCCCTAATGATAAGAGACGTGCTGCACAATTCTCCATATAATAGACAGGATATAGGCGCGTCTGCAGCCATTGTTCGTCTATTTGTTTAGTTAGGAACACAGTTCCTTTAGCAATGATGCTACCTACCGCTCCTTGTTGTGCCGTTTGAGTACGGATAGGAGTCTGGAGATACTCGAATTCCGAGAAGTCTCTTATGTCATTTGTAATGTGCAAGGATGCACCTGAGTCCAGTAGCCACTCATTCGCGGAGAAGCGATTTTTTCCTTTACCCTTACAACGTGAGCACACAGCGTAATCGCGTGAATGAATACATTGTATATTTTTCAAGCCGCTACAAAGTACATTTACGAATGTCCGAGCACCGTTGTACAAGTCAGAAGCGGCTGTTAAAGCGCTGTTAGTAACTTGATTAGGGTTAGGAATATGAGTGACGTACTCATTACCCCAGTCGTCGTAGCCATCGTATGGCTCCATGCAGTGGAGTTCCCCAGTTAACGGGTTCCGAAAGCTTTCGTCGACGATAGGGGGCGCAAGGCCCGCGGCCTGCGCTATCATGCCGTCTAACTCGGCGTTGTGTGCGTCGATGTCTTCTTCGTCTGATGCCCAGACGATGGACTTTTCTTCGGTGTCGCGGAAGTTGTCATCCTCGCTGATGTATTCGTCACGCATGACCTCGTCGATGCAATCGGCCATGTCCACATCATCGTGCTTGCTGCGCTTTGAAGCGCGCGACTCGGTGTCCGAGGGGACTTCTTCGATGTGAGCAGAGCTCACGACTTCCTTCAGCGCGCGGATTGTCTCCGGCGTGCCGGCAACGTCTAAGTCCTTAGCGAGCTGGAGAGCTTCTCCGAGCCAATCACCGCGAGCGCGCTTCTTGCCCTTGTTAGGAGCAGGTGCTGCGACTTTTCGAGTCCTGCTGCCCGAAGGCGCTAACTCGACGATGGTGGTGGTCATTGGAGCGGGAATCGACACAGTGTCGGCGATGTGCATGTCCGCATGCTCGTCGTGCTTGTGCGAATGCGGCTTACCACGGTTTTTACCGCTGCACTTTCCCCTAGGAGTAAAGCCCTTGGCCTTCTCCTTGCCCTTGTCGTTCCACTCCTTCTTCCCCGCGCTGCTGCTGCGAGAAGGATGGATTGCCCTTCTTCTGCTTGATAGCAGAGATTTTCTGGGCTGACAATTGCCCCTTGTTCCTCGACTGTTCCCAGGAAGCAACTAAGGCATCCTGAGCACCACTCGGTGTGAGCTCTTTGATCTCGATCTTGTTGAGAGCAAGCTGTATAGCCGTCTCATAGCGGGGTGGAGCGGCACCAAGAATTATCAAGGTTCTCATCTGCGGGGGCAGAGAGAGGCCAGCTCCGTCGAGTTCATCGAGGTTGCTCTGGATCTTTGCGATCGCAGGGCCGGGGTGTCCGCATGCTCGTCGTGCTTGTGCGAATTTGGCTTACCACGGTTTTTACCGCTGCACTTTCCCCTAGGAGTAAAGCCCTTGGCCTTCTCCTTGCCCTTGTCGTTTGTGACGGGCGTGCCGGAGGCTGGCCGGGTTGAGGGTCGAGACGAAGGTGAGAACGAGAGGTCGGGCAAGTGCAAGAGCAGAGGACAAGGGCGCAGGCCCGAACACTGGTGTTGGCAAGACGAGAGTCGTACAAAGCGGAGCGCCAGCTATCTAAGGGATCACGGGACTCGCCGAGAGCCAGGTACAGTCGATGAGCAAGGGACGAACCAGGATACATGCCTAATCGGGAAACTGCAGACAAAGGCCGTGGCGCATCGTATCGCGCTGTACGAGAGACCGTGGAGAGACCGTGCGCATGCTAACGCGCTCTACAAGACCATGGCGTATTGTAACACACCGGTAAGAGTCCATGTGTAACGGCGTGGCCGTTACACCACCTCCTCCTCAAGGGAAGCGGTGACGCGACCTTCAGAGGTCGAGCCGTTGCGGCGGTCTCGAGACACGACCGGAACGTGTCGTGGTCTGTGTGGGCGGCACATACCAACGACGAGGATCCTCGGAGCGCGCGGGCGGCGGACTCGAAGGACGCGGGGCAGCGATGGGCACAGCGGGAGCAGCGGAGGGCACGGCAGGGGCGACGGAGGGCACGGCAGGAGCGGACGCGAACGACGGGCTTGAGGCGGGCACGGGAGCGGGTTCGAGAGCGGACGCGGACGGGGCGGACGGGACCTGTGGAGCAGAAATAAAAGATGTATCAGTAGCGACGGGAATGGAAGCGGATTTGTCGAGTATAAGACGATGAGGGCGAATGGCGCGAGGATGCCGGCGATGGAAACGTTCGAGGTGCTCGTTGGAAGTGGTGGGAATGTCGGTGAGTGGAATCCATGAATCTTCGTCGGGAGAGAGACCCTTCCAGCGCACGAGGTACTCGTAGCGCTGGCCGAGTTTGCGAGAGTCGAGGATGTCGGAGATGTCGGGGGAAGAGTCGAGACTTGAGCTGTCAAGAATGAGGGGATCAGGGTCGGCGTGGGAATGAAATTCGGAAGGATCGGAGTAGGGTTCGAGAAGGGAGACGTGGAAGACGGGGTGAAGACGAGCAAGATAGGAGGGTAGGCGAAGTTGGTAAGCAGAGTTGGAGACGGCACGGTCGACAGGGAAGGGGCCGAGACGGCGATGATCGAGCTTGTCCGACGGCCGTGTAGACTTGATGTGACGACGCAGCAGCCAGACGAGCTGGTCAGGCTTGTACGTCGGGCTGTCAAGAACGTGCGCATTGTACGCGCGAGCTTGCCGGTCTTGAGCTTCCTTCAGCTCGGCGCGGAGCTCGTCATGGAGACGCTCCAGGCGCTGAGCGAGATCAGCTGCGGCAGGGACGGTGGAACGTTCGGAGAGCTGGGGTTCGAAGGAAGGGTGGAAGCCATAGTTGGCGAAGAAGGGCGACTGGTTGGTGGACGCGTTCACGTTGTTGTTGAACGCGAACTCGGCAAGCGGGAGGTAATCAACCCAGTCGTCTTGCTGGTACGACGTGTACGCGCGGAGGTACGTCTCGAGTGTTTGATTGGTACGCTCGGTCAGTCCGTCCGTTTGCGGGTGATAAGCCGTTGACGTCCTGTGATCAACCTTCAAGAGAGCAGTAAGTTCTTTCCAAAAATGCGAAATGAAAACGGAACCGCGGTCGGAGACGATTGTCTCGGGGAGACCGTGGTAGCGGAAGATCCTGTCAAGGAACAACCATGCCAAACCCGGCGCATCCAGTGTCTCGTTGCACGGGATGAAGTGCGCAGCGCGGGTAAGGCGGTCGCAAACGACCCAGATCGAGTCGTAGCCGTGAGAGCATGGAAGCTTCACAATGAAATCCATAGATATGGACTTCCACGGCCTGTCAGGGATCTCCAGGGGGCGGAGCAAGCCATATGGCTTGTGACGTGGTGTCTTGACGCGGCTACAGACATCGCACGCTTGAACATAGCGGCGAATGTAAGTCTGCATGCCTGGCCACGAGAAGTCGCGCCGAACAAGCGCCAGCGTGCGCGCTCGCCCGGGATGGCCTGAAACAAGCGAGTCATGACGAGAATAGAGAATGTCAGCATGCATGGATGAGGGTATGAAGAGTGAACCTTTGTGGAAGACAAGATTGCCTTCCAGCGCGAAGTCCGTGTCGCCACGAGAGATCGCTTCGCGCCACTCGGTATCGTTGCGGATGGCAGCTTGGTACCGACTGAGCTGCTCTGAATTGTCAAGAGCGAGCGTTGTCAGCGCTGAGACTTGCTGCGGACGTGGAGCGTCCGACGCTGATGCTTGATCCGGGAAGAGACGCTCTGTGTGCAAAGGTGTGAGTAGAATTTTTTCCTGGAGGCGGAGGACGTCATCCCCCTCTCGAGGCACGAAGTCGGGACGTCGCGAAGGAGCATCTGCGGGGTTTTTAATCCCAGGCGCATAGTCCAGCCGGAAGTTAAATTCCGACAAGAACATTGACCAACGCGCCTGACGTCGATTCAGAACACGAGAAGACATGAAAAATACCAAGTTCTTGTGGTCGGAGACAACGGCAACGGGTTCAGCGGTGCCTATGAGCCACGCGCGCATGTCCCGGAACGACTCGACGATGGGAGAAGTTCTTTGTCGTGCACGTCGTAATTGATCTCCGCCGGGGAGAGCTTGCGAGAGAAGTACGCCACGGGGTGTAGGAACCCTTGAGCGTCCGGCTGGTGCAGGATACCTGACATAGCAAAATCGGAAGCGTCAGTAGCCAAGGTGCACGGAAGAGACGGATCGTAGTGACGGAGAACAGGAGCAGAAGTGAAGACACGCTTCAGCCGTTCAAAGGCGTCAGCGGCCTCTGGTGTAAGTACAAACGGCTCGCCTTTACGGTCCTTGCGCGTGAGCGCGTTTAGCGGGAGGACCGTCTCGGCGTAGTGGTCAATAAAACGTCGGTAGAAGTTTGTGAACCCGAGGAAGGACTGGACGTCCTTGACCGATTGCGGAGCGGGCCAGTCCGCGATCGTTGAGAGCTTGCTGGGACTCATCTTGATGCCGTCCGAGCCCAGCCGAAAGCCGAGGTATTCGACTTCGGACCGATCGAACTCGCACTTCTTCGCGTTAGCAAAGAGCCCAGCACCCTCGAGACGCTCGAGAACCATCTGGACGTGGCGGTCGTGCTCTTCCTGGTTCTTGGAGAAGATCAGGATGTCGTCGATGTACACGACGCACACGACGTCGAGGAGGTCGTGGAGGGTGTCCTGGATGAAACCTTGAAAAATACCGGTGCGTTAGTGAGACCAAATGGCATGACAGTGTACTCGAAGAGTCCGAGGTGCGTGCGGAAGGCAGTCTTCCACTCGTCACCCTCGTGAATGCGGATGAGGTTGAAGGCATTCTTCAGGTCTAGGACCGTGAAGACCTTGCATCCCTGGACTCGATCGAGCAGATCGTCCATGAGCGGAGCGGATACCGGTTCTTCTTCGTGATTGAGTTCAGACCGCGATAGTCTACGCAGAGACGTAGCTCGCCGTCTTCTTCCGTACGAAGAGGATTGGTGATGCAGCTGAAGAGGTAGACCTGCGAATGAAACCCTTTTTGAGGTTAGTCTCGACGTAATCAAAGAGCACTTGGCGCTCTTGCTGCGACAGGTGATACATCGGCCCAAAGGGCGGTGTTTTCCCCTCCTCTAGCTCGATAGATGCATCAAAGCCAGGGCGATGAGGTGGCAAGTTCTCCACCTCAACTGGTGAGAACACCTTCGCAAAATCGTGGTATTTCTCGGCACCGACTGCAGGAAGTCGTCAGGTGCTGCCGAGTCAGGCGGGGCTCGGGAGGAACAGATTCCGGGGGCAGAGTAGCCAAAGACGGGTCGGGCTGAGCATCGAGCTGCATAGATGCAGCTGATACCCTGGAGTACCCTTGGGATGATACCAGAGCAGGCTGTCTCGTTATGACGAGCATGCTTGCGAAAACGCATAGAGTTAATGAGAGCAATGTCAAGTGAAGGAGTGGGCGTAGGGTCAGGAGCTGAAGGCGAAGCAGAAACAGCATTCCAGACGGACGAGAGCATACTGGTTTGACCGGAGCCAATTCCAGATGCTGGAGACAAGTCGGAGAGCGGGGGGCTCGAAAGGGACGGAGCCAACGACGATGCAGTCGAGGCATTCAGGTACGACACACCGTGCACAGACGGGTTGCACTGGGCTCTGTCGAGCGGACAATGCTGTCGGTACGAGCGGGAACTACCATCCTGCCATTAAGACCGAGGCCTAGACGACAGTCGTAGTGGAGCACATATGAAGCGAAGACACAGAAGTGTCTACTCGGGCAAGACCGAAGCCTTTTCCGAGCGCAGAAACAGGGTATGATGGGTTGGCACCACAGCATGACAAAGCAAGTCCTGCCGGCCCAGTCAATAGCAGGGTTGTGGCGTTGTAGCCAATCAAGACCAGGATAACCGGAAACGGAACAGAGACAACACCAAGAGCGATGTTTTCAGAATGTTTTTGAACAGATAATGACGTTACGACGTCATGGGTGATCAGGCCAGACGGATCGGTCGATCATCTACCCCGTAATCGTATTGGCACGTCCTTGAGACGGCGCGGGAGCTGTGACGGTTGCGAAATCAAGAGAGATGCATGACCGGTGCACGCTATCAACGAGCGCGTACGTACGAACCGGCTTGTGATCAGGAAAGGAAAGGGAAACCGAGACAAAGAAATGGTCCAAAGACCGCAGGTTAGCATGAACATGTGATGAGAGTCGGAATACGGGCAAACAAGCAGGCTTGGGTATCCACACGCCATTCACCGAATGGACGTGCATTGGGGCAGCCACGGCAATGGGAGCCTGAGTCCCTGAAGATGCCGGAGGCCCCGGGATGGGTGAAGGATCTCCGGCTAGGCTTTTCCCACAGAGGGAGCAGCCTTAGCCTTCTTCTTGGCCTTCTCCGAAATGTTAGGACACTCAGAGATGGTGTGCTTACCCTTGCCGCAGTAGATGCAGAGGCCATTCTTGCAGCGATACTCCTTCTCGGCTGGGGTTAGCAGGCTGCATCGAATGGCATTGATTTCCATTGGAACAACATCATTGTTCGACGGCATGCTCGCAGGCACAACGGGCACCAGAGCGGATGATGGTGCTGGTGCTGACAACAAGGAAGCATGCTGCCTCGGAAGCAGGTGCTTTCCAGCAGCTCTCTTGTTGTGCTCCCTGGTCTCGACATCAAGATCATGGATCTTGTTGTCAGCATCAATGACAATCTTAGTCCACGCCTCAAGATTATCAGGGCGGGACACAGTGACCAGGGCCTGCTTGACAGCAGGCTTAACACCCTGGTCGAACATGGCAATCTGCATGTAGTCGGACACATCGACATAAGCGAGAAGCTCCTTGAAGCGGGAAGCAAAGTTCGCTGCAGAGCCAGTCTGCCAGAGCTTCTGCAGCTCGCGGTAGGCCTTGTTGACCTGGTTAGCATCCTCGAAGCACTTCTTAAATGTGTCTTCAAAACACGACCAGTCGTGCAGCAACTCAGGTTGCGTGCACTCGACGTCGTTGTACCAATAGAGGGGTGAACCATCCTCAAGGTACATGGACAGCATAAGCGCACACCTATAGCTGTCCACGATGTTCTGGAGCTCGAACGTCGTGCGGAGTTTGCGCAGAAATGGAAGGACATGGTCGGACTTACCTGAGAACATGCGCGGCGCATGCGTCTTGACATTGGGACCAGAGCCTCCACCACCGCCGTTGCCTTGAGAAGACATGGTGATGTTGACGGGCTGAGGTGACATGGCTGCAATGGTGAGAGCCTCGACGTGCTGGGTCATTGCGAGGAACACGTTGCCCATTTGCGCTTGGTTGTTCGAGAGCTGTTCGGCATGCCGCCCGAGACCCTCAAGCACTCGGTAGAACACCTGGGCTGGGTCCTCGGGAGCCAGGGTAGGCTGTGGTGCTGGAGCTTGGGCATCCTGCTGGTTGCCAGTGCCCCAGCCGTTGAAATCCTGACCTGGATTGAAGCTATCCATAATAGGTTAAGTAGTATAGCCCTTACAAGCTCAAATAGACTAGAAGTAACGGAGGGATACCAAATAAAATTGATGAGCTGGCACTTGGACAGCCCAACAGAGACTACTAGCTTAGTTAGGGGTGGTCTTGCCAAACTGTGACAGGCGTGCCGGAGGCTGGCCGGGTTGAGGGTCGAGACAAAGGTGAGAATGAGAGGTCAGGCAAGTGCAAGAGCAGAGGACAAGGGCGCAGGTCCGAACACTGGTGTTGGCAAGACGAGAGTCATACAAAGCAGAGCGCCAGCTATCTAAGGGATCGCGGGACTCGCTGAGAGCCGGGTACAGTCAGTGAGCAAGGGACGAACCAGGATACATGCCTAATCGGGAAACTGCAGACAAAGACCGTGGCACATCGTATCGCGCTGTACAAGAGACCATGGAGAGACTGTGCGCATGCTAACGCACTCTACAAGACCATGGCGTATTGTAACACACTGGTAAGAGTCCATATGTAATGGCGTGGCCATTACATATTACCCTGCACAGGGGTAGGCAACTCGGGATATGCCAATCCCTGCGGCAGTGAATATTTACTAGCAGTGTTAAAAGGAATGTACAGCATGGGTGCTGTGGGACCAGCCCAAGTTGTTGAAAGGAGTATAGGGAGTAGCTGTGAAGGTGAGTGAAAGAACCTAGAGGGTGTTGAACTTCTACTATTTCAGGTGTTATCTTATCAGGCTTGCCTGATATGGAGTTGTATTATGTTCTGCAACACTATGTACCTTACTGTACACTCACCTTCCTTTTCGCTCTTATCTTATCTGTAGGACTTGTTATCTCTCGTCCTAACTCAGTAGATTAGATAAGGAACCTCCGGGCCTCCACTCCTTTAGCATCTGATATTACCGGTTACCAGGAGTTCCGGACTTCCGTCTTACTAATGCTTACTAACGTAGCTTATGCTCATGACTCATGATGACTCGACCATCAGGTGATGGTCTCACACATGTATATATGCTGGGCTGGACACCCTCTAATGCATCATTCCCTCCTCTGCTCTCCCGTGCGCCTAACAGGACTCCCACCAGCAGTTCCCCTCACAGGTTCATTCACTTGCCTTACAGCCACTCTTATTTCACTCCTTCAACAGGTTATGAGCCCTGCGCTACACGCACAAACCTAGTTGTTTTTATCCCTGCAGGATCCTCTCAAGACTACGCTCCTAGGAGTAAGCGTAGCGTTTTGCTGGTCTTATCATAGACTCAGTGTTTGATGACCTGAAGTGCCAAAAGCACTAAAGGATCGGATTTCCAGTGGGCCTTTGCGCTGTTTGCACAAAGTTTATCCTCCAACGAGACCTGAGAGAAAGGTCCATTGACGCCAACTCTACTGCATCAAGTTTGATCTCTTATCTAACGTTTTTGTGATTCCAGTCACATCTGCTCCCCGCTCCCATCCACTCCAACCCCGCTGCCCAGCCATGTTCACTTGCTGAACGTCTTTCCACTCCCGCTCGCTGACTTCAAGAAGAAGTCAACCAAAGAAGTCGTAGGGATCCTCGAGAAGAAGGTTAGCGCCACCATTGAGCACTACCAAGCAATCTTCAACAAGAAGTATCCATTTGAGTCGCTTCTCGGAGATTCCCAACGAGCCCTCCACCGCTTCGCTGATCAACTCAATTGGGTCAGCAACAACTTCGATAAGGCCAATCAGTGGTCTAAACAGCAGTGCGACAGTATCTCGTGGGCTTGTCGCTGCGTCGGCACAGTCAAATTTTCGACTCCGCAGGAACCGCTCGTTAAGCGGTTTAGAAAGGTCACAAAGGACCTAACAAGCATAGCCAACGGGGGCTATCTGGACTGGATTGATTTGTAGACAGGTCAGTGTACCTAGCATTTTTGTTACATATATCACTGGAATATCATTTAAGTCAAGCATCATATTGTGGCTTCGTCTGAGCATTTGCTAGAAGAGAATTTAGAAGCAGAAGCATCAGAATCATCAGCAGAAGAAACTCCATTCGACTGCACAGGTCAACAGTGTTGAACTTCTACCATTTCAGGTCGTTATCTTATCAGGCTTGCCTGATATGGACTTAGTGTTCTGTAACGCTACGTACCGTACTGTACGCTTACTCTCTTTTCGCTCTTTATCTTATCTATAGGACTCAATTATCTCTCGTCCTATATCAGTAGATTAGATACCGGACATCCGGGCCTCCACTCCTTAGCATATGATATTGTCGGTAACCTAGAGTTCCGGATTCCGTCTTACTAACGATGACTCATGTAGCTTACGATTATGACTCATCATGACTCGACCATCAGGTGATGGTCTCGCACATGTATATATACTGGGCTGGATATGCCCTCTAGATGTATCATTCCTTCCTCTGCTCTCCCGTGTGCCTAACGAGTTCCCTTAGCAGTTTCCTCACAGGTTCGTTCATCGCCTTTACAGCCACTCCAATTCACTCCTTTCAACAAACAGCACCTATTTGACTTCACAGAAAGAAGAGACTATCATCAATGACCTGAAGAAACTGAATACAAGTTTTGGTCATGTGAAGAAGTAGTCTGTAAGAATAGGTGGTCCGGTCCATTCATCAAAAGCACTGACTGGGGCATACCGGTTAATAACTGGCAAGAGACCAACACTTATTCTGAATTTGCTTCTACAAGTTTCTTTGAGGGTTCTGAACCTGAACCTCAGCATCTTGCTTCCATCCCAGAGTATGGATCTCCATCCATCCCCGGCTCTAGAGTGTTTTCTCCTACACCTGATGTTTCTCCCGTCAACCTATCTCCATCGTTTGTTCCTACTACTTTACTGTCAGATCTATCGAATCTCTTCGAAGAAGACGATGTAGAGGAACTACTAGCACCGTCTCAAGAAGAAGTAGAGGTATCAAGGTTATCTCCTGACCTTGCTTACATTCTTGAAATTTTACCACTGCCCTCTATTTCTGAAGAAGTCTCTGACTTCTTTGAATTTCATATTCTCACTTCCACCATGTCGGACATGAAGGCTGACAGCATCCCTGTCCTCAAAAAGTCCTCGGATTATAAGGTGTGGTCAAGCCAGATGCTCGGCTATCTAACATTTATTGAAGCCGATGAGGCTCTCAAGGCCAGTGACCTCACCAAAGCGGAGTACAAGAAGGTGAACGCCCGAGCCAAGGGTGTTATCCTTATGCGCATGGACAACAGTTTCCATCACCTTCTCTATGAGACTGTAGAAGGTGAGGAGGTCATGAAATCGGCAACAGACATGTGGGCGTCACTCAAGGTGCATTTTGGTACACCGGACGCAGCATACGTTTGGTCGCAGTTCTCAGCTCTCATCAAGTCGAGAGAGATGGATGACAACAAGCCGATGCAGGATCAGATTTCGAAGATCCAAACCGTACTTAAGGACATAGTCAATGGCGGCATTACGTTGGATGAGCCAACTCAGGCTCTCCTTCTGATGTCAAAAATCCCAGAAAGCTACTCGACAATGGTGTCGGCCATCATGGTGACTACCGTTCTCAAGGAGCTGAAGGTCGAGACCCTCGTGAGCAAATTTCTCTCCCAGGAATCTCTCCACCGGTCCGGTATGGGACAGTCTGCATCAAAGACTTCCCAGGTAAAAGTACACAACGGTAATGGTCCTTGCTCTCACTGCGGCAAGAAACATGGTTCGGACCAATGCCGGACCAAGTACCCATACCTGTGCCCCAAGAACAACAGTGACAAGGGCAAAGGGCAAGGCAAGGGTGGTAACGGCAAAGGCAACAGTAAAAAGGCGAACTTGGTAGTCGTTCACACTACCACAGATGGTACAAAGGTCATGCAGTCCAGTTCGTCCTCGTCAAACGGTCAAGGTGCTTTGGTGGTAGAAGTTGAGGAGGTTAAGTACACGGCATGTACGGACCCTTCATGTAGAGTCTGTCCCCCTCGTACTGCTGGTTCTTTGGTAGCTTCATCTCTTGTTGTACATAATGGTGTGTCTGCAGACACTGGATCCGCACAATTGAGCTCGTCGTTCTATTGCCTTGGTGTGAATAAGTCTCATTCACATCAATTCAAGTGCATTGTGTGGCTCATGGACTCAGGTGCAAGTCAGACGGTCGTCAATTCACTTGAATACTTCTGGGATTACAAGCCGTACACGGTTCCCATCGTTTTTGGTACAGCAGGAGATGCTAAGATAGAAGCACTAGGATCTGGCACCATCAAAGGTTTCACAGCAGTTGGAACAGAGTGCATGATGATTACCATATCTAATGTTGCATATATTCCTCAAGCTTCTGGCTGTTTGTTCTCAACTGGTATTGTGGAGAAATCAGGACATATGCTTGTCCAAGGTTCAGGTCAGATGGTCATCTATGACCAACCGTTTATGCATGGCAAAGTTTCTGGCAATGTTGTTATGGAAGCACTGTACAACTTCCTAAATAACTTGTTTATGGATGTCCTGGACAGGAAAACGGCAGCACTGCTGTCTACCCCTTTTCGTACCTGGCATCGCCGGATGGGGCATCCGTCTAAGGAAGTTATTCGCCATTTACCTGATCATACCAAAGGTGTAGATCCAGTGGGAGTTGAAGATCAATCTCCTTGTGAAGGTTGTCAGTGGGGCAAGTCTCATCGATCCCCATTCCCCACGTCTTACAAACGTGCTACAAAGCCTCTCGAGTTGGTACATACTGACAAAGATGGTCCTATGTGTACCCAAGCAGTCAATGGTGGTTTCAAGTACTTTATTTCGTTCCTGGATGACTACAACTAGTCTAGGACGAGCCTATTACCTTCGTCATAAGTCTGAGTCGCTCCAAGTGTTCGAGGAATTTAAGGCATGGGCTGAGAATGTTACTGGTCATAAACTCATCAATGTACGCTCGGATCGAGGGGGGGAATATACTTCTGACGCTTTCACAGCCCATCTTAAATTCTATGGAATAGTTCATCAAAAGACGGTAGCACACTCACCTCAACAAAATGGGCACGCTGAACGCTGGAATCGCACAATCATGGAAAAGGCTATGGCTATGCTTCGCCATGCTGGTCTTAGTCACGGTTTTTGGCAATTTGCGGTTGATACCACTGTCCATATTTACAATCGCCAGCCTATGTGACGCCTTAAGTGGCAATGCCCGATAACTCTCTGGGATGGCACAATCCCAGATACTTCATACTTCAGAGTATTCGGTTGCAAGGCATTCGTGCATGTGCCAAAGGAATGAAGACAAGGGAAACTCGACAAGAAGGCACCCGAGATGATCTTCATTGGATATGAGCAAGGCTCCAAGGGCTACAAGTTCTGGGATGCCTCCAGTCAACAGATCATTGTGTCTTGTGATGTGACCTTTGATGAAGATTCCTTCCTGGCACACAAAGATTTGGGTAACCCGAAGACTCTGGGACCGCCCCTGTTTGATCCTGTAGACTCTGATTCTGAGGATGATGACAAGGAACAGATCAACATTCCACTTCCTCTACCGGTAGAGAGCGAAGATGTCCAAGATGACATTGACGGACCAGAACCAGTGGGAGAACCTGACCGACAGCTTCCTGAACCTGCACAATGTCCAGAACCTGCACAATGTCCAGAACCTGCACAATGTCCAGAACCTGTTCAACCTCCTCAGCCTGAATGTTCTTGCCCTAGACGTGAGAATGCTGGGAGAAATCCTGACAGGAATAAGGACAACATTTATGGTGATGAGCCTCTAGCTCAGATCGACCGTTGCACTGATACTCATGGAGATCAGCGAGTGGAAGTGTTTATGATTTTTCAGGCTCTCAAGGAAGCCAATTACTCTGAGTCGGTTCCTACCTCGCATTCAGACGCAAGGAAATCCGCTGAATGGGACCACTGGCATGCCGCTGAAGGCTCTGAAATGAAGTCTCATGAGCAAAACGGCACCTGGATCTTGGTTCCCCATCCCAAGAATAGGAAAATAGTCAAGAATAGATGGGTATATGCGCGAATGCATGACGGCCGGTACAAGGCCAGGCTAGTAGCCAAGAGCTTCACTCAAGTCTGGGGTGAAGACTACCATGAGACATTCTCACCAGTCGCTCGTTTTGAATCACTTCAATATATGTTTGCACATGCTGCACTTGAAGACTGGGAGATGGACTCTATGGATGTCAAGACAGCATTCCTCAATGGTGAACTTGAAGAGGAAATCTACATGGAACAACCTGAAGGCTGGGTAGTTCCAGGCAAGGAGGATTGGGTCTGCCTCCTCAAGAAGGCCATCTATGGTCTTAAGCAAGTGTCTCGTCAATGGAATGCTAAGATCCACTGAACTCTTTTGAACCAAGGGTTCACACGGACATATTCGGATGCTGGAGTTTATGTGTACTCCAGTAAAACCAACGGTCAAGTCTGCTATGTAGTACTCTATGTCGACGACTTATTACTTCTTGGGGATTCTAAATCATTCATTGAACAAATAAAGAATCATCTCAAGAAGGAGTACCAGATGACCAATCTTGGACCAGTAGAGTGTTTCTTAGGACTCAGGATTCGTCGTGATCGTCAAAAGCGACAGATTCTAGTTGATCAATCTGAATATGTTCAGACCGTTTTGGAGAGGTTCCAAATGTCTAATTGCAAACCTGCAAAGACACCTCTACCTGCTGGTTCAGTTTTGGAGAAAAACACAGAAACTGCAACGGATGCATTCCGTACTGAGTACCAGAGTGTTATTGGTAGCATCATGTATGCTATGCTTGGTACACAGCCTGATCTCGCTTTTTCCATAACGAGACTCGCCAAGTTTGCCTCGAACCCGTCGAAGCATCACATGCACCTTGCACAATATGTCTTACGCTACCTTAGGGGAACAAAAGACTATGCACTTTGTTATGAGGTGATTCCAACTCCGGGTTAATTGCCTATTCAGACTTGGACTGGGCAGAAGATCACGACAATAGGCACTCCACAAGCGGCTTTGTGTTCCTCATGGCCAATTGTGTCGTTTCTTGGGTTTCCAGATTCCAACCCACTGTTTCCCTCTCTTCAACAGAAGCAGAGTACAAGGCTGCCTCTGATGCATGTCGTCAAATGGCTTGGCTTTGGAACTTTGGACAAGAGCTTGGTGGAATATGACCGCTCCTACTCCTTTGTGTCTGGACAATCAAGGAAGCATTTTCCTTGCAGTTAATCCTGCCATGGACCGCCGCACAAAACACATTGAAATTTGGTATCACTTCATTCGAGAATTCTACGAGAAGGGTGAAACCGATATCTTCTTTGTTGCGAGCGAAGACCAGCTTGCAGATGTGTTGACTAAGAATGTTCCCTTCTCTGGAATAGAGAAACTTTGAATGTCAACTGGCATGGTCATAGTGTCTTGAACAAGTGGGAGTGTTGAACTTCTACTATTTCATATGTTATCTAATCAGGCTCTCCTGATAAGGACTTTTCTTATGTTCTGCTACGCTACTATATGTAGATTACATTCCTTTTCTTCTTATCTATAGATAGCTGATTATACCGAGTTCCATTCGGCATTCCACTCGTATCCATTCGGTATCCATTCGGACTCCATTCGGTACTCCATTCGGTATCGGAACTCCTGTCCCTTGTCATATGATATTGACAGTTATCTATAGTTCTGTTTACCATCTCACTAACACTTACTCATGAAGCTTACGATGATGACTCACGACTCAGGCATCATCTGATAGGTATACTGTACGATCAGATCATGCCTTCCTCTCATGTATATATACTGGGGCTCAGATGCCCTCTAATGTAATTGTTCCTTCCTCTGCTCTCCCGAGTGCCTAACGGGTTCCCTCGAGCAGTTCCCCTCACAGGTTCGTTTATCTGCCTTCACAGCCCTTCCATTTCACTCCTTCAAACACCTTTGTCATGAGGTTGAGTGCAATCTCTGTCACCAATGGATCACACTATCGGGAGAGGACAACCGCCCAGATCCTACACTGATCAATCAGCACTGTCCTTCAGCTCGCAGAATCCCAACAGACAGGGTCTGACACTTGGCACTGACGAGGCAATACGTCCACTCTGGAATCAAGAGGTCAGATAATGAGCAAGCCACAATGAAGTGTTGAACAATAGATAGCGCCTAAGTAGGCAGCCGAGTTCACACACCGGTACTCTGGTAACAGGAGTAACACATGCATCGTAGATAGAATCACATGCATCAGGATTGGTACTATACAGTAGCTTAGTCAGACGGTCTCCTACATGTATATAAGGACCCCTGTAGCGTAGTACAATCCAAGTCGCTCAACAGCAACTTTGTGTGCATCAAGCCTCACAGCTCAACAACCAGGTAAGTTAGCGTCCCGCTACACTGCGTAAGGGAAGCCTGCTCGTCAGGTTATGAGCCCTGAACACTGCGCGGTACTGCGCCTTTATGGCTGCGTCCGCTGCGGGTCAGGATAGCTTTACCTGGACGTCGCCCTTAGGGGCTTTGACGTCAATGGGAGACTTTGCGCCTATATGGCTGCAGGTCGTGCACAGCTCAGCTGTCGCCATCCCAAACAATGAGTCCAGTGTGGTGTCAGCGCCGGTCCCGGCAGCATAAGTCAGAGCGCTGATAATGTGTTCACAGAACCTTATCAACCAACCGCTCTACCACCACTAACAACAACAAAAATGTCGAACTCTCTGCAGAACCTCGTCCCCGTCCTCGACGGATCGAACTACCACCAATGGGCCGATTTGATGAAAGCGTACTTGCAGTCGCAAGGCGTCTGGATTCTTATCGAGATACCCGACGGCTTTGATGAGCCTGTTTTGGCTACGGACGGAGGAAACCGCGCAGAGGTCCTTGAATGGATGCAGATGCAGTCGAAAGCTATGGCAGCATTCGCTTGCGCCTAAGCGTCGAAGTCACGCAGCTCGTCAGAACGAAGACGACTGCGAAGACAATCTGGAATACCCTGAAAGGGCTCTACGGAGGGACTAGCGCCATGGGGGCTTTTTGCCTTCTTTACGATGGAGCTGGCCTCTCTCTGCCACCGCAGATGAGAACCCTAATTATACTGGGGGCCGCTCCACCTCGGTACGAGACAGCTATCCAACTAGCTCTCAACAAAATTGAGATCAAAGATCTCACGCCGAGCAGCGCCCAGGATGCCTTAACAGCCTCCTGGGAACAGTCGAAGAACAAGGGCAGTCGTCCGCCCAGAAGATTTTCTGCTATCAAGCAGAAGAAGGGCAATCCCTCCTTCTCGCAGCAGCAGCGCCTGAGGGCAGCAGCAGCGCGGTAAGAAGGAGTGGAAGGACAAGGGCAAGGAGAAAGCAAAGGGCTTTACTCCTAGGGGAAAGCGCGGCGGTAAAAACCGTGGTAAGCCGCACTCGCACGACGAACATGCAGAAATGCACATCCCGACACAGTGTCGATCCCCGCCCCGACGACCAGCACCGTCGTCGAGTTAGCGCCTTCGGGCAGCAGGACTCGAAAGGTCGCAGCACCTGCCCCTAACAAGGGCAAGAAGCGCGCTCGCGGTGACTGGGCTCGGAGAAGCCCCTTCAGCTCGCCAAGGACCTAGATGTCGCCGGCACGCCGGAGACAATCCGCGCACTGAAGGAAGTCGTGAGCTCCGCTCACATCGAAGAAGTCCCCTCGGACACCGAGTCGCGCGCCTTCAAAGCGCAGCAAGCTCAGTGACGACGACATGGCCGATCGCATCGACGAGGTCATGCACGATGAATACATCAGCGAGGACGACGACTTCCGCGATGCCGAAGAAAGGTCCATCATCTGGGCAACAGACGAAGAAGACATCGACGCGCACGACGCCGAGTTAAACGGCATGATAGCGCAGGCCGCGGGCCTTGCGCCCCCTATCGTCGACGAGAGCTTTCGGAACCCGTTAACGGGTGAGCTCCGCTGCATGGAGCCATACGATGGCTACGACGACTGGGGCAATGAGTACGTCACTCATATTCCTAACCCTAAGCAAGTTACTAACAGCGCTTTAACAGCCGCTTCTGACTTGCACAACGGTGCTCGGACATTTGTAAATGTACTTAGTAGCGGCTTAAAAAATGTACAATGTATTCATTCGCGCGATTACGCTGCGTGCTCACGTTGTAAGGGAAAAGGAAAAAGTCGCTTTTCAGCGAATGAGTGGCTACTGGACTCAGGTGCATCTTTGCACATTACAAATGACATAAGAGACTTCTCAGAATTCGAGTATCTCCAGACTCCTATCCGTACTCAAACGGCACAACAAGGAGCGGTAGGAAGCATTATTGCTAAAGGAACTGTGTTCCTAAACTACCAAATAGACGAACAATGGCTGCAGACGCGCCTATATCCGTCTATTAATGGAAAATTGTTCGGCTCGTCTCTTGTCATTAGGGATGTTCCTCAAGACGGACTAGACTTGCGCGCAACAGCGCAGCATATCAGTCTGTATGAACCAGGAGCGCGGAAACCTTTATTCAGGTTTACACCGCAGCACCCGGACACTACCACCTTCACCCTCGTGGCTGAATCGGGTGAAAACGTTCAGAATATTTATGTGAACGTAAATGAAGTCGATTATTCGACTATGCATCGCCGCTTTGCGCACCCTTCAAAGGACGTGCTTGCAAAGGCGAAGGAGCATACATCTGGGTTTCCCAGAAAGGTGGAGATTCCTAAGGACTCACCAATATGCCAAGGATGTGCAAAAGGGAAAATGCACTCTAAGTCTTTCCCGCCATCCAACTACCGGGCAAAGGTACCGTTTGAACTCATTCATTCGGACTTAAAATCCTTCCCAGTAGATTCCTATCATAAGTACAAGTACTACATACTGTACTATGATGACGCTTCATCGCACGCGTGGACTGTAAATCTGCGCAAGAAATCTGCAGCGATTACAGCCACAAGGCAATTCCTAGCCATGGTAAAAACTAAATATGGAAAGACAGTGCAGAAGTGGTTATCTGATGCAGGGGGAGAATACGTCTCCGCTGCATTCAAAGACCTTCTAAAGGATAATGGCATAGAGATCCTTCAGAGCTCGCCGCATACTCCTCAGGAGAATGGCAGAGCTGAGCGTTTCAATAGGACGCTCATGGACAAAGCAGAGGCAATGCGCCATGATGCTTGTCTACCTCCATCCTGGTGGGAATTCGCTGTGGATCATGCAGTCCATGTTTACAACAGGACGCCAATTCGTCGCCTTAATTGGCTTACCCCCTACGAATTGATAAATGGCGAGCCGCCATCTGTGGCGCACCTGCGCGTTTTCGGCTGCGGTGCGTATGTCTTCATACCCAAAGACGTTAGGAAAAACGGTTTATCGCCCAAATCGGAGCTGATGATTGATCTTGGGGGAGACGGCTCTACAGAGCGCACTGGCAGATGGCTCTTCATGAGAGCACCAGATAATGTTTTGTTCAGATCATCCACCGCGATGTTTGACGAAACAATGTTTCCTAAGTGCCCCTTGACAAATCGTCGGGGTACAACTCGAGTTTGGCCACCTCGAGAAGAAATGATCCCAGAAAATCAACCAAATACCACACCTCAGGTAGATGAGGATGACGATGATGATCATCCAAAACATCACCTTCCTAAAAGGGGAAACGGTCATGTTCATGACGATGAGCAGGAGCTGCAGGATGTGCCCGTAGACCCAGTACCGCCGCCCCATGCACCGGTAGAACACCCTGCGCCCCCAGTGGAGCCGCGACGTTCAGCAAGGGAGCGGAGACCAGTAACTCGTAGAGGTAATGTCTATGGAGAGCAGCGGAAGCCCCAAGACATAGTAAAGGACATCGAAAATCAGGGGAGATGGAAAAAGATGGTCGGTGAGGATGCAGGTAGCTCCCGTACCAAAACCGGACCACAAAGGCAGCAAAGACAACAGGTTCCCGGACCTAGTTCTGCGCCAAATCCTCCTCCACGCGACGAACCTGTCGAGTCCGCCCCATACGATGAGGATGAAGCGCAAAGCGCTGAGTTACTACTGGCAGAATTATGCCGGGAAGGGGGAGTTAAGTTAGTCGAGTTGCTGCTTGCAAAAGCGCTACCCACCCTCGACAACGATCTACCAGACGGGACCAGCCCGAGAGAATGGTCATTCCGCGACATACTAAAGCTACCTAAAAAGGAGCTTGAGGAGTGGATGACAGCGTGTCGCGAAGAACTTGAGGCACTTCGCAAGCGCAATGTCTATGAACTGGTTGACCGTCCTAAGGGACGAAAGGTCACTAAAAACCGCTGGGTATTCGACGTCAAAACTGACGGTCGGAAAAAGGCCAGATTGGTCGCCAAGGGTTACTCCCAGATTGAAGGCCTTGACTATGATCAGGTCTTCTCTCCAGTCGTATGCTTTGAGACTGTACGCCTAATCCTCGCCTTAGCTGCGCTTGAGGATATGCACGTCTCCGGACTAGACGTCCGTAACGCCTATCTCTATGGCAAGCTCGACGAGGAAATGTATATGGAGCAGCCTGAAGGCTTTGCAGTACCAGGCCAAGAGCACAAAGTACTCCGGCTACTTCGCACTCTCTATGGACTTAAGCAGGCAGGGCTTGCGTGGTGGCGCACCCTCAATGAGTCCCTAAAGGAACTTGGCTGTAAACGCCTTGTATCCGATGCCGGAATATTTGTCTATAGGACAAAAGATGGTCGCTTCGTGCTGATCATCGTCTATGTAGACGATGCCATATTTTGTGGCAAAGATAAGACCCTAGTCCTATCATTAAAGGACCGCTTCATGAAGAAGTGGGAGTGTCGCGACTTAGGCGACGTCAAGGAATTTCTGCGCATGCGCATAACTCGGAAAGGCCGCGAAATCCATTTGGATCAATGCGCCTACCTTGAGAAAGTGCTGCAGCGCTGTGGCATGCAGAACGCTAAATCTGCGCCAACTCCACTCCCTGCTGGATACAAGCCTGTTGCAAATACTGGCACAGCTGACCCAGCACTTCGAAGCAAGTACCAGACCGTCATCGGTTCCTTGCTATATCTAATGCTTGGAACTCGACCTGACATTTGCTACGCCGTGACATTACTTGCGCAATTTGCAGCAAATCCGTCACAGGACCATTTAAACAGAGCGCTGTATATCTGCCGCTATTTAATTGGTACAAAATCCTATGCGCTAATTTATGAAGGACAAAGCGGCAATGGATTATTGGCGTGCACTGACTCTGACTGGGCAGACAGCCCAGAAGCCAGAAAGTCACGGTCTGGGCACTTCTTAAAGTTCGCGAACGGCGCGTTCAGTTGGCTGTCTAGAAGACAGAAGACAGTTGCTCTGTCATCCACTGAAGCTGAGTATATGTCACTGAGCGATTGCTCGCGACAAGTAGCTTGGATAAAGATGCTCCTGGAGGAGATCGGCTACAAGCTCGGACCGCTGCCTATCTGCTCGGACAATCAGGGAGCAATATTCATTAGCTCCAATCCCATCACGGAACGTCGGTCTAAGCACATTGACATTCATTACCACTACGTGAGGGAGCTAGTAGAAGACAAGAAAGTCGAAGTCTTCTACGTAAACACTGATGACAATCCGGCAGATTTGTTCACTAAGAACTTGGGTCGCATCAAATTTCTCAAATTCAGAGAAATGCTTGGACTAAGATTCTATGATTAGGGTCCAGCACAGTCGGCTGCACTATGCGCCATTTAATGCTTGCGCGCATCCACCGCTGCACTTAGCAAGGGGGAGTGTTGAACAATAGATAGCGCCTAAGTAGGCAGCCGAGTTCACACACCGGTACTCCGGGTAACAGGAGTAACACATGCATCGTAGATAGAATCACATGCATCAGGATTGGTACTATACAGTAGCTTAGTCAGACGGTCTCCTACATGTATATAAGGACCCCTGTAGCGTAGTACAATCCAAGTCGCTCAACAGCAACTTTGTGTGCATCAAGCCTCACAGCTCAACAACCAGGTAAGTTAGTGTCCCGCTACACTGCGTAAGGAAGCCTGCTCGTCATGAAGCAGCACACCTTACTCGTCCCCAGCTACCTAATCCATCCACTGAGTGCGCAAATGCAAACACTGTTGCACAGGCTGAGTCTACAGGTCAAACTGTGTTGAACTTGAATGACCCGCACGTCCTAGATGCACCTGCATCCAACTCCGAGTTGTCTCACATACAAACAATGTGGTCATACATCACCTCCGAGCTACATGACACACTTGACATCGCATGGGAGGCCCTAGGGTCAAGCCCGGAAGAGCTCATGGCTAGTGTTGCTGCCTTACCGGCTCTTGAGACATCCCAGTTACCATATACTAGCACTTGCGGGGAGACCAGTAAGTAATCCTCTTGTAATCATATGTAATTACTCACAAAAGCTAGATGAGTCAAAGTTCATGGTCGTAGATCTTCCCGCAGAGTTAACTGTGGAGAAAAAGTCTGGCTCCACTAAAGTGGCCTGTTTCATTTTCAGTGAGTTAGAGACCATAGTGTGGATGCGGAACCACGTAGGACAGCACATACTGTACGAACTGCATGATATACGGGACCCTATGCCCCAGAAGATCGAGGTCAGTCTCATGTTGTTGTCATACACATGTGCTTACATATCCTGCACCCACAGATTGGCCTCGAGCCGTGCAGATGGTGCGGATGTGATGGCAAATGTGTTACACAGCTTGTGAAGAAGGGAAACTCATGGATCATTCACTCAAGCTGTGAGTATCATCATACAAAGATGAAATATGGGCCTGCATCAAAGTCGAGCAAGAATTCACCATGTTCCAAGGTCCCTATATGTTGCCCATTATGCCTGCCAACATTGACCAGTCAACCACAGACAATATGGAAGTACAATACTTTGATCTATCTCCTCACCACACACAGCCCAGCAGATGCCATCTGACCACCTATTATTCCTCCACAGCTTCTCCTCAACATGCACATCATGAGATCCAAGCAAGAGCTGATGAATATTGACCAAGAGGTGACGACCGACTTCCACAATCAGTTCGAGATCCTGGACAGCGATGAAATCGAACAAGTTATGGAGGATCTGCAGATTGGTCAGGGGCGAGGAAGGGGACAATCAACAGTCATGAAAGAGCCATGTTCGAAGGCAGCCAAGACGGGCTGATGTTGATAAAACACGAAAAGTTGGTCAGACTGGGGATTGAACCCAGGTCATCCCATAAGTGCCGGGAGGTGTTACCATTACACCATCCAACCAGTACTAGAGTGTGAATTCATTTCAACAGATGTGTGGGCAGACAGAGAGAGAGGAGAGAGAGGAGAGGGCTAGCAATAGTACGGACACGCCAGGGACGCGCGTCCGAGTCGCTCTGGAGTCGCGCGATGTATGATGGCTTCCGTATTAGGCTAATCTGATCTTATCTGGGGGGGCACAGTGATGTGGCAAGAGCTTTATTATGTACCTAGAAGCAACAGGATATTAGACTAGGGTAAAGTCAGCTGTCTGTACGAGGTTCTAGGTGAATAAGTAAATGCATACCTCAGTCTTGCGGGCACAGTGATGTGGCAAGAGCTGAGGACGACGAGGAGAAAAAACGAACGAAAACTCTGCGGAGTTCTTATGTAAGCTAATAGGCGCTGATACCACAACGTCGACGAACGCTGTGGCCGATGAAGCCTATCGTACTTCAACAGCAATGAAGACATACCGCGACTTTCATGATGGCCACATTGGATGCGGTCCCGCCAAGCTTCGTGGTGTTGACAGTCATAATGTTCTTGAACTGAATATGTGGTAAAGTCGAGTCGATTGCACTCAACAATGTCAAGGGGCAAGGTTCGCGAGGTCATCCGGAATCCGGAAGCGCATGGAGTCAAGCTCCTTAGCTCACGAGAATGTTAACGGGCAGCGGAGAGGAAACGGGATCAACCATGCCTCGGGCCCATCTCAACGCCTCGGGGACTGCCTCGGCCCTCGGGTATGCAGGATGAGCGGTCGAGTGGCCAAGAGGGGGGCAAGATCTGAATCGCAGACATCATCCTCTTGACAGGTGGGTAGGTGAGTGGTGTCTGGGGTCTCGTTTTCAGCCACTTACGCGAAGTTCTGTCATTTGCGCTCGTTTTGTTTGTAGACATTCGTCAATGCCTTCTATGAGGAGTGTATGAATAAGAGAGATGAATTAAAGTAGAAACAATGTATCCAGCTAGCCAGATATCTCAGCGGATGCCATCTCGCGGAGGAAGTTGAGTAGTGACCAGCGGGTCATTAGCACGTGCACAGACCGATCATGGGACCACGCTGTTGAATGTGTGCGCTTCCCGTGCAAGGACAATGGGTGCGGCGTCCTGCGCAAGGACAATGGCTGCGCGACTTGTACGCTACACTCAACCTGGCTGCCCCCGCGCGCATGGTCCGTGCTCGACTGGACGGAGGCGGCCTTGTCGCCGCGCTCCATAATGGTGAAAATGTATATATATATTGGTGCGCTGCCGTATACATTGTTGTGAACCTCACCTCCTCCTGCTCGCCCAACGACCTCTGGAAAGGCATGGATGGTGATTGGGATAATGTGCATCTTGCATGCTCATCCCTCGATGAACTCGATGGTGGGATACCTGACTCTCTCACTAACAATGCCTCCCTACTAGATTGGGAGCACACCCTTTCATACAGTTCCTATGACCCCGCGCTCGAGATAGTCTATGCGTCATTCGACATTGACCTTCCCCTGCTTGATGCTGCGACAAGCCCCGTACCTGACGTCACACAGCCCACGCTTCACGTCGCGCCTGACATCGCACAACATCCCGCCGCGTTCAACGTCCCGCACCCTGCGTTTCAAGGTCCACACCCCACGTTCAACAGCCTACACCTCTTGTCCAATGTCGCGCACCCTGCACTCAACAGTCCAAACCCTGTGTTCGCTCCCAACCCTGCGTTCGACACACCACATCTCGCAATCAATGACGTGCAGCCCGGCGCGTTCGATGTTGTGCAGCCCGCGCGCAATCCCGCGCAAGCCCTCGCGCGCACTCCGCTGAACACAATGCCATCATTCCCTACCCTACCGCAAGGTATTGGATTTTCCCCGGCAGTTCTTGCGACGCTACCACCAGATCTCGGCGCCCATCTCTCTCTAGCATCATCCACCCTTTCGTGGACGCGGGATGCAAGGCGAATACTGAACGTCTTGTGTCCGAGGTGTGGCAAGTCGATCTGCACCGGTTCGAAGCTGCAGACCAATGTCAAGCCTCTCGAGTCGCACATGAGAGGGCGTAAATGCTGCCCGTCCTCGATATCAGAGGCGTGCATCGAGTCGGCGGAAGCTAGGGCTCTGCGAGAGCAACTATTGCCACCACACTCAGTGCAGCCGCAGGGCCTATCGGTCTCAGCTCCCCGTGCAACAATCTCCGAGTCCTCGCTGGCCCTG
This sequence comes from Fomitopsis betulina, assembly GCA_022606075.1. Classification (NCBI taxonomy): domain Eukaryota; kingdom Fungi; phylum Basidiomycota; class Agaricomycetes; order Polyporales; family Fomitopsidaceae; genus Fomitopsis; species Fomitopsis betulina. Next base: position 65,243 of record JABYQK010000153.1, read on the forward strand.
CCGGGCCTGTCATCTGCAGTCGCTGACATTGTCTCCGCTCATAGTACACTTCCACTGCACGCGCTCTGTACCCCAGAGGACTTCGAGGATGGGAATACAATGTACGTTGTATCTCTCTTCGATATCTATCATTTCGTATTGACATTGACGCGGATGTTTTATAGCGAGGTCGACATGGACGGCGACATGTCGCAACCGTGTCTGATGGATGTGAACTCCTCAGAGCGGCCTGCCAATGTCTACGCTATTGCTGACGACTTGGAACTGGAGCCTGACCAGCAACAGACAACTTTCTGTCCTGGGATTCCCCTCGACTGGCCAAGGCCGGACTTCTTCCACTCGTACCCATTCCAGCGCCACAACAACAGCATGTTTGGCTTCATTGGATACAAGTTCTGTGCAGTCGATGCAGATGGTTCGTCATTCCGCATACGGTCGTACCGTTGCGCCGGTACTGTTTCTGTGGATGGCGATCAGTCATGTACAGAATGCCTTGCTCTCACCGACAAAGTCAAACACCTCGGCCAGATGTCAAACGAGGTGCTCCCGCATACAAGCTACATGTACCGCTCCCACAGCCAACTTCATCAAGTGACAGATGGCCTTCACGATGACCTGTCACGTCTACATTGTGTGGTAATGCTGTTATATCAGTGTCAGTTGGAACACTCGCTAAATCAGATCATAATCATGACAGGCACTCAACCTTGGCCGACGTGTGGGTTCTCTGCTCAAGAAACTCGATGACCATCGCCGCTTCCTCATGGCGATTGCAACGGGGGACTCGCGCGGTGTCAAGAACCTCATTGCGCAAGGCCTGAAAGACAAAGTCAGCACGAGAGAGCTCATCAAGCGACTTGACGACAGTGTCGAAGGCGTGTATAATGCTCGTGGCTACTCCGCATTCGACTTTGACCTTGCATTACTCATACTGGGCCTGGGAGGGCAAAAGCTACTCTATGCTCTTAATCATTGCCTAGCCATTCCTTCAATCCGGGCTCTACGACATGCACGTTGCTTTACCAAACTCATGCCTAGCTTTGGGCGACCTAGTGCTCCTGAGGTACATTGGAACCTATGGCAGACTCTAGGTATGAAGATGAAGGAAATGCAGGACAGACGCACCATGGACCACGGCTCAGACATCGGATCACACGCCACTCCGGCGTGTCCATATTACCGCACAGGGGTGTCGCTATGCATGGACGAAATCTCGCAGGAGGAAGTCGCATGCTACTTCCCGCATGCTGATTCTGTTGGTGGGCTGTGCAGGGAACACTGTGCTGCTGTTGATCTGAGGCTTCGCAGCTTCCAGAGCGCAGTTGATATTGCCAAGGCACTCGATGAGGAGCGGGTACACTTAGGGAAGGAGGTATCCGTCCTTGGACTCTCTTCCTTTGGTGAGGATATCCGTGGTGCATTGCCTCTTGTCATCTCACCTACCTGCAAATCGGAACGGCCAGACAAGACCGCAGAGATACTTCGCACCGTGATTGTGGTATACAACGACGAGTTTGCCAAGTTCTTTGGCCCGATGTGGTCATTTGCATCCGATGGAGACGCTGGTCGACGGGCGATGGTATACGACATGTTCATGACGAACATGATTGACCTGTCACACCCACTGTACGCCATTGTGGGTCAGCTTCCTGGGCTGAATCTGCGAGTGGGGGATGGCGATGTAACAGCCGACTTTGATTGGAAGCATGAGATCAAACGTGAGTGCTTCACATGTTGTTTGAGTTACTTAACTCAGATGTTGACACTGTCATTCACTAGGTTTGGGTCGTCTTATGCGGACACAGGAGGGCATTGTCATTGGCGACACCATTGTAAACTGCCATACCATCTCTCACCACCTCCATCGCAGCTCTGGACTGTCCAACATCGCGGTGGAACGGCTCATGAATCCGTCTGATGCGCAGGACGTCCCACGTGCAATTGATCTCCTACATGCAATCTCGTCTCTGTCTGAATGTTCGATCGACGGCTACTCGCCAACAGAGCTACAAGAATGGCGCGCAATCAGAGTTATTGGCGAGATGCTATCATCTTTTGTTGACGTGTTCATCTCCCCGGATTGGTCCCTCACCCAGCAGGTCGTGTCCCTCAGCAAGTACGCACACATGACCTTCGTCTTCTACCGTCTCCACCAGCGCAGCTTCATGCCTCATCAGCTCTACAGTGACACACAGACCACTGTCAAGAACACGATCTTCTGTCTCGCAAAGCAGCAGCTTCTTGACGGCACACAGCCTTTCTATCTCTACGATACTGGTGATGACAAGCTTGAGGAACTATTTGGTAATGTTTGCATGCAGGGCGGACACAACCCGAACTTCTCGTTCAAACAACTCGTTGATCGACTTGGCGCTGCTGTCGACATTGATGTGGTGTTTACAGCCCACCCGGAACTCAACCAGGGCTCCCGTCGTCGGAAGGTCACGCGCACTGAGCACGCTAATCACCTCAACCATAGGTCATGGACTGGCGATGTTGTAGCAGACAACGTCAACCTCCGATCAGCGTGGATGGATGGCCGCACTGCCACGCTACAATCACTCACTGCGCTACAGATTGTATTCGACTTCGACGCATGCTTTGATCTGTGTGCCCAAGACTCGGTGGACATGCTTCAGCCCATTCGGCATGGAAAGTATCCAGGCGTGTCAACAGAACAGGATCGCTCGCTCGAACAGGCAGGTGTGATACTGGAATGTCATCCTGCCACGTCGGAGTCACTTGCATCAGCTCCAAGTCCAGCGGCGGTCCCAGTCTCAGCATCCGCAGACCAGTCGTCCTCCTCATTCTCATCAGCCCAGCCACAGCCTTCTGTCATTGCTACCGGCCCCGGGACGACATCTCACTCGAATCACCAGAACCCGTCTGAGTCCGACTCTGAGGGTGTAGTAACCCCTGAGTCGGACTCCTCCAGCCTTCATGCACTCGTGATCGAAGAGGACACCTCCACCGAGACAATAGTTCCCTGTCTCGACGCCTCCATGAACAGACTGCAAACCGAAGGAGTCCCTGGCGTCAGTCTGGAAGATCGCCTTGACGAACCAGAAGAGCCCGAACAGCGGCTGCCACCAATCTCAGTTGCTGTCAGCAATGCCTCCCCATGGCTATTGACTGAAAACGGGCACAAGATCCACAAATCAACGGTTTGTATCCAGGTCATTATGCCTGACTGGGTCCGCAAGCCGCACGAGCGGATCTACCGTGTTCGCTGTTTCAGCTCTGATACCAAGCCCCGCGACCCCGACTCTGCGAGTACCTTGGACCCGAACAACTTTGTTCTTGGCGACCTCTTCGCCACGCTCATGCGATGTGACGGTCGGGTCACCCTCGCAATCACAAAGTGTATTGCCATTCACGAGAAGGGTCAGTCAGTGTCTCGTGTCCTGATCGCGAAGCTCTCGCACGCCTCATCAGGAATCAAGCTCACCGGGCAGGTACTCGAGCTATGTGCTGTTCCCGGTCCGACCGCGACAGGGTCGTCTGGCGAGTCCACAGAGCCAGAGGATTCTTACATTGATGATACACAGATTACGTCCAATGCCAGCTCCAGCCCGTCTCAGACTCACCATGCTCGTTCAACAGCTCGCCGTACATGGCTATGGACAGGCTCCTTTATGAAGCTTGTACCTGATCACACCGACCGCAGTGGAGGCGCAGTAGCCGGAGACGTCTCAGCAAGCAAAGTGTCGCACAGGGCACTTGCAGTGAAGGTCTCTAGTCATGTCTGTCACATACTGAATCCGCGAGTCATGGACGCACGGAGCGTGTTACCAGAGGAAGACCGGCGCCATCTCAATGAAGCAGGGCTGACTTGGGAGTTCACCGAGTCGGAGCTCACCGATGTCATCCAGGATCTTTGGTTGAAGATACGGCAGAACGATGCCATCGCAGCACTCCCGTTACTCCCAAATGGCAATCAGCGCTATCCGTACAAAGCATCCAGTACGTGTACCAGTACTAGCCGGCGCCGGTGACGGCGACTCTTATGACTTATATGTCTTGACTGACATTCACTTGCACAGACAAGCCGGCGCTCTTCTCAGACGACGCCGCACGCTACATGGAGAAGCAGCAGATCACAAACAACGCGAAACGGAGGTGTTACCAGTGTTTTGCTGAGATAGAGCCAGCTCGGATGCGGAACCACGTTGGTGAACACACACTCAAAGCCATGTGCGGTGTACCCGAGACTCTACAAGGACAACATGTGAGTACATGGCATATTTTTACTTACAATCAGTGTACTATGCTACACTTCCGAGTGGGCCCCAACCTGAACGCTGATACTTCCATGTATAGATCGCTCTGTTCGAGTTTCCATGCGGCTTCTGTGGTCGTCCAGAACGCCTGTGTGCAGCTCCAACATTGACGAAGGGCATTAACGGAAGCACGCCTCAAGCGCGAAGCGAATGCCCTTACTACCGGTTGTTCTTCTATCAACCGAGCCTCAAGTCTTCCGCCGCAACACCCTCTACGAACGTACCTATCATATGCAAGATCCCTGAATGCAAGGCCGATAAGGGCGGGAATTGGAGTGCTGTATGGAAGTATAATCTGCGTGAGCATATTCTTCGCTTCCATCCCACATATAGTCTCGAAACCGCCGGGTCGGATGGGTTGATCCCCCTACCTCCTGCGATGTTGCATGACATGCACATTTCCGACGAGGAGGAGCATGCACTGAAGATCCCGAAGGATTGTATACCTTACAAATCCCCTCTACCAACTCTTGAACCCGAGGCGTCCACATCTACTAGTACCTCTGCATGCACTGGTGCACATCGAGCGAAGAGGAGACGTACACAGAAGGGAGGCTGACGGCGAGCATACAATGCATAGTATTGTCGATTAATCGATTTCCTGACTGCTGTTACATTTCACTATACTGTCGTGCTCGTTTTAATGCTACACCGCCAAACCGGACGCGCTGCAGTGTATCCGGGTACCGCCATTGAGGACGCGTCGCAGCGCGTCCTCGATGGTCATGCGTTGCCCCTTTAGGACATGTGCCTGGGGCGCTCGACTGCCTATCTAGGAAGACCTACCGTACCCCCCCAGTTTCCGGGGTCCTCGGGTTTTGGGAGGACGATGTCTGGGATTTTGTTCTTGCCCCCTCTTGCGAGTGGCACAGAGGATTATAGTCACTCCTCTCAGAGATGCAGCCGTTGGCAGCGTGTCACCGGTGTGCTGGTTCTTCGACTCTGCATGCTGGCAATGATATAAATAAGACAAAGAGGAGGGCAGAGTGGGCAAGCACATCAGGAAAGTGTCGAGGTGTCTTACGCCGCCTCAAACGTCTAAGGTGTCTCATTCTGGCCTATTGGGCCTCATCAACCTCAGCAGAATACAGGCTTCGTGGTCCACGGCAAATATTTTCCGAGTCATAATCTCACATTGAACCAATACTAGTGTTATTAGATGCAGTAACTACTCAGGGACATCAGAATAAATTTTGATGAGCATGGTAATCAATCAGTTTGTTCACCAAATAAGCACGAAAAGCGTCCATGCTCTCCGAAGATTGTAGCTCCTGTGGAATGAATTGATCACCATACATAGGTGCAAGGTGGGCTGCCCGGACAACGGTGTCCAGATGAATCACTTCGCAGGGTCGATGTCCATCATCAACACTAGCTGGAGAGATGAGTAGAGAGCGTAGAGATTGGAGTTGGTGAGTGATGCCGCGACCGGCAGTGGCACAAGAGACTAATATTGACAATCAAGGGCTGTTATCGGGGACGTCCCGGTTTCATCCACCCCGTGCTCAAGCTTAGCAAGCATGTGTGTTGCTTTGGGGCCCTCCGCGCACGACAGGACCCAACCGCTCCACCATTGCCCCTCCTTCCGCCCGCTCCCCCCTCATTTCTAAGTCCCCTCGTTTTCCATCTCTTATCACTCTTTCTCAGTTTCCTGTGTCCATGGCTGGTCCCTCGACTCGTCCAAAGAACAAAGCTCAGCGTCCAGGCGCAATAGTCAAAGAATACTCACAGCAACGTCGCTCAAAGGAAGAGCTCGATGCTGATCGTAAGGCTGATGCAGAGAAGAAGAAGGCGGCTGCGCTGGTCCGCAGCGGTAAACTCAGTAACCTCGCGGAGATACAGGAGCATCTGCGACAGTGTGATGCTGCAGAGCAGAGCAGACACACACTGACTCTGAAGGTTCCACCGAAGCATTGACGGCAGCAAATCTCGTCAGGTCCTGGGTCTGCCAATGCTCAGGACGATCAGCAAATGTTGGAGTCACCGCATGAGCTGCCCAGTGTGGGCGAGTATGAGGGTATGTACAGTACATCTAAACCCAGCCATGAAACTGAATATATTGTCAGCCACCCTACAATCCGACAGTGATAAGCTCCCAGATGTTGCCGGTATGGTATTTGATCAAGCTT
>JABYQK010000154.1:0-71645 GCA_022606075.1 Fomitopsis betulina
CTCCCGCCGGACACCCGACTACTTACTGAGATGCAGATAGTTGATCGGCATGTAGTGCTTCATCGTTTCCGCAAGGCCCTTGCCTTCAGGGGGTGGGCCAGTGGCATATTTCGGCAGCGGCATGTCTCTTAGCTTACGGTCAAGCTCAAGGATGACTGTGTACTTCGGCGGGCGGGCGGTCAGCGTACCCAGTACTACCTCTGCAACACACTCCTTGCCCAGCGCGCCTTCCACGCGGGGACTAGCGAGCTCCAAGTGAGTGTTTGAAACGGTAAGACAACTTGTGTACTTACACGATGGCTGAGGTGTACCATCATCTGCCATGGTTTCGTCAGGGTCACTCGCGAGTTCGGTGTCGACAAAAGGGAGGGCGAACGTGGAGAGACGCCCTGTGGCGAGCGCCTGCCAGCAATCCGTTATGTAGAGAGTGGCACATCAGCGACAATGTGCCATCGCGACTGGCAAGGGCGTGGACGTACCGCGACTGTCGCCTTCACGCCTTTTTACTTTAATGGAGGAGGCGTGTCAGGCTCCAGTTCGTCCGCCGCAGACGCTATGTTGCCACTTCGTGAACTGGGTTTCGAACTATGATCATGGTCGAAGCTGAGTAAAAGTGCATGATGTACATACCACTTCCCGAAAGCCACAGCGATCTTCTTAGCTCCTTCGATGCAATGCCCTTGCCATGCAGAAAGTCGTAGTTCGTGAACATCGTGTTTGCCGCCGACAGGTCTCATAAATGTACTGCGTTATGAAAATGATGTCAAAGCACTTCATGAGGAAGAGGCAGCGCTCAGGAGTCAGAACCTCGTTCAACCGCCACGTGATGACGTGCTCGACGAGCATGGCAAATATTGATATACAGCTCAAGGATTCATAAGGTTCTAGCGGTGGTGTCGCGACATAGAGTCGCCTGACATCGTCATCTTTGGTGCCTATGTTAATGAGCGGACAAACTAGATGCTATAGCAGTGGTGACGTACACCGTGATATCAAGGTAATAAACAATGTCGGTCGTCTACACTGGGGAGGTATTGAAACGCATGGTCAAGACATCTGGGGGCACCTCGCGCGAACATCTGAATCTGTTGCCTGGCTGTATGTATACTTACGTGCGGGACTGAGCCTGTAGAGTCGTGCACTGTACAGGTCTCAGTGGTCATACTCCGCGGTACGACGTGCCAGCATTCGAAGTTCAGCCAGACCAGGCTGCGTGCACTATTTGTAATAGGGGTTGGTCTACCACATGTCGCGGTTCACATCAACAAGCCACTGCGGACTCCCATTGCCGGTCTCAGCCCGCTCCTGGCCAACACTGCTGATCTACTCCATCGTGGGCAGGTCGTTGCGGAGCACCCCCGTAATTCGAGTGCGTGGCAACCATGGAGTGTTGGGCCTGGGAGTGGATAGGACATCGAAATGTGGAGCTGATATCGATGTGCTGCACGGGAAGCCGAGTCCCCGTTCGTTGAGACGATAAGCGACAACGTGTTCGCCGATACGTCCTTCAGGACACGGCATGCAGTCTTGTCTAGTATGAGCCTGTCTACATATCCAGGTGCACACGCCGCCGGCCGCGGTACCTGGGCATGAGATCAGGTTCTGAGGGGGATCCTTAGCCAGGTGCTGCTGCAGGGATTGAAAGTACGCCCACCTGAGACTACATAGCGGCGAAGGGCCCGTGACCGGCGTCACGGTTCCGTCGTTGCAACTAGACCTTGGCGTTCCGCAGGGTGTCTTGATCGTCTCGTTGAGCTACACGGATCACCTCGAGCGAGTGTCGACGTATAGCTATTAGAGTTCGCTTGGGGCTCGCGGTGTATTTGCTGGAGTACGGACCAGTTCGAGGTGCACCTTCTGCGGGAGCGGCGGAAGCGAACACGCAGGAGAGAGGAGGACCGAGAAGGGAACGCGGCAGGCGAATATGGGCCATCGCTGGTCGAGGACCACACGCTGTCAGCAGGGGTGATAGTGGCTAGCCCAGGAACCTTGCTGGCGTGGCATCTGAGGCCTCTGGTCACCGGCGAGGTAGTCTGGACTACTTGCTTATGGTTGTATAGGTGATGGCCGCGTTCGCCCCACTGCTGGCTGTCCCTGCGTGTCAAAACTGCTCCAGGGATCCTACATAAAAGTCAGTGGCGTACCTCGAGCCCGTCTTACATGAGAGTCTCCGGTAGTTGAGAGTTGGAAGACGTGGTTTGTCTTGCACAATCCGTACGTGATTGTGGTAACAAAGAGCAAGCTGGCAGAAGGTGATGATGGCCGCGGAAGCAAATTGTGGGCGGCAAAGTCGAACGTGGATGGGCGTGAAAGGCGAGCGTGACGGGGACGTCTCGATAAGAACGACGACGACCATCCCCGGGCAATGAATCCGAGTCGTCCATTTCCTCGACCGTCTTGCGTCTCTCTCCGCTGACACCCAACCACTGACTCTCGGCCCCGTCATCCCTCGTGCGCTGCTTGCATCACCCTCACTCTTCCCGTGGCTTGCCCTCAGACCACGATGCCCAACACCGTCCGCTTCCGTGACGACAAGGAGCGGGCTGCCAGGGCCCAGGAGCAGGAGTACAAGCGCGCAAGAGGTGCCATATCTTGCGCAGAATGTCGCCGCCTCAAGCTCAAGTGCGACAAGACCGTCCCTTGCTCGTCCTGCAAGCGAAGAGGCTGCTCTTCCATTTGTCCAAATGGGAGTCTCACTACCGGTCAGGGCACTAGGTGAGCCTCTCCGTTTGCTCCTCGTCCTGGTGGAGGTGATCTGGGATCTGGATATGGGATGGCTTGAACTGGGAGGCTACTGAGGATGGAGAGTTTCTCATCCCGGAGGGCAACTTCGCACGGAGACTTACGCGTCGCCATGGACAATGCAAGGACCCTGACAACCAGTGGGGATGGTCCAACTATCGCGCGAACGGGGTAGAAGTGGATCATATGCGCGAGGTCTTGAGAAGGCTGCGAGTTCACTGTTCGCCTCATTATATGCGTGCTATTCAGGGATGAATTCTGATAGCTCCGCGTCTTTTCACCACGATCAGACTACCATTTACAAGCCCCCGAGATCCTTACGAAGATTCGTTCCTCCGGGAACCTTTACAGCCTCTGAATGTCTTCAATACATGCTGCAAACACGACGTGTTTTAGCATGTTCGGAGGCCAAAAACGCATGTTTTCGGCGAACCTGCTACAGCCATGACCATTTTCGGAGCATTTCACGACTCAGTGAAGGTCTCCAAATCGTTTCTCATGGGGACCCATGTTATTAGCATTTTTGGAGACGGAAAGACCTGGCTTGCTCGCGGTGTTTGTCGGGGGAGCCGACCTTGTATCTGAAGCCTGAGAATAGCGCTTCACTATTCTTTACAGATGTTCCATTCTGGTTGCATGTTGCCACTCAGTGCTTTCACGGTGAATGGCGACTCGACGCGCACTAGATAACACGGAGACAGTGCTGTTCTACGTTCTGGGTTCCGCGTTTTAGTAACGGCACGCGCCGTGGTGCGGCGTTCCTGTGCTCAAGCATCAAGCCTCCAAGTCTTCATTTGTTCCATTGTTACTCCATGCGATCGGCGACTGACTCACTTTCAGGTTTATCCTGGCAGACACCGACCGTCTACACCGAAAGATCGCCGAGATGAGCGATCGCATTCGCCAACTGGAAGATGCCCTCGCGCTTGTTCAGTCATCCGTCTCGCGCGACACTCACCCTTTGCTTTCTCGTGACCTGATGAAAGTCAAATCTGGTCTCGAGCTGCACTCTGCCGCGAATCGAAGATTCGGTGATGGGGCGCTGGAAGAAGAAGAAGAAGAAGAGGAGGAGGACGAAGACACTCAGTACATCGACTCGTTTGGGACACTCGCTGTCCGTGATGATGGTGCAGCGACGTTCTACGGCCGGTCCGCAGGCTCAGAAGTGCGTCGCTCCTCCGCATGTCCTATCCACGTGCTGAAGGCAGCGTTAAGAGTCTCCTAGTAAACGAAAGCGAGACGCCTGCCGCACTCACGGCATCACGGCTACCGCACAAGGGCCCAATGCTTCACACTTCCCTTGCCCGACTAGCGACGTCCTTTCCCTCCGCTCCATCTGACATCATCGCAGAAGACCTGCAAGACCTCATTGAAGCGCATCTCCCGCCGTGGCCACGTGCGGCACAACTCTGTGACCTCTACCTCGAGCAGGCGCCTTGGTTCTTCGGCGCGGCGACGCGGCGGCAGCTGCTCGAGGAGATCCTTCCGTTATTCTACGCAGAGGCTGAGACGGCGCAGGGTACAGATGGCGCGCTCAGTAGCTCCGCGGCGGCGTTCTCGTTGCACCGGGGGGGTGGCGGGACCGGCGGCTCGTCGCACGACCTTGCGCTGTTGTTCGTGATATTCTGCTTTGGTGCGCTGACAGATGTCGACCTACCTCCTGCACCACACAACTCCGAGGCGGAGAGGTATTTCCAGCTTACAAGGGCTGCGTTGAACCTGGAGCCGGTGCTAGAGCGTCCGCCGAGTGTTGTCACGGTGCAGACTCTCAGTTTAATGGCGATCTATCAGGTACGCGAAGTGTCATGTCGCCCGTTGGCAGCTCACAACTGGTCAAACAGGGCCTTGTGGCGGACGAGAATAGCATTGAGAGTACATGGGCATTGATGGGGCTCAGTTCGAAGCTCGCGCAAAGTGTGAGTGCGGTGCCTTTACACTATTTTTGACATTCACGCTTATGTGACCGCTGAGCAGATCGGTCTTCGTACGTATCGTTCAGTTCTGTCTGGTTTATCACCTTTCTAGAATCGGTCTAGATCGGGATTGTGCTCGATGGAAACTGTCTCCCGCGGAGGTGCAAAAACGACGCGCCCTGTTCTGGGAACTCTACATAACGGATTGCTGGCAGGCGCTCGCCACAGGGCGTCTCTCCACGTTCGCCCTCCCTTTTGTCGACACCGAACTCGCGAGTGACCCTGACGAAACCATGGCAGATGATGGTACACCTCAGCCATCGTGTAAGTACACAAGTTGTCTTACCGTTTCAAACACTCACTTGGAGCTCGCTAGTCCCCGCGTGGAAGGCGCGCTGGGGCAAGGAGTGTGTTGCAGAGGTAGTACTGGGTACGCTGACCGCCCGCCCGCCGAAGTACACAGTCATCCTTGAGCTTGACCGTAAGCTAAGAGACATGCCGCTGCCGAAATATGCCACTGGCCCACCCCCTGAAGGCAAGGGCCTTGCGGAAACGATGAAGCACTACATGCCGATCAACTATCTGCATCTCAGTAAGTAGTCGGGTGTCCGGCGGGAGAAGTGCATCGTTAAACAGTCCTGCGACAGCGTTGCTCTATGTGCACAGGACGTTCTTCGCGCAGGCGCTGAGCGACTACCCGACGGACCCACTGCGGAGCCCGTACTCCCCATCGTTCCTCGCGGGCTACCGGAGCGCGTGCATCTTGCTGAGCTCGCTTCGTGAGCAGTACACCCTATTCCCGGTGCAGATTGCGCGATTCTGGGTGTTGTGGACGCACGCCTTTTCCTCTGCTGTACGTATCTCACCTGCTCGGCAACGTGCAGCGGAAAGTAATGGGTAGGAACAGGTTATGCTCGCCTCTGTCGTGACGCATGGGGGCACGACGAAGACTGCTCAGGCTGCACTGGGGGAGCTGAGGTTGGCGTACGATCTATTCGAGAATGCTGCCAAGCACGGTGGGCGCGCCGTCAAGTTCTTGGTGAGGCTGTTTTACCTTCGTACATAGCTGGCACACATTGAAGAGCATATGGCCAGCCTATCATACACCGATTGCACGACAAGGCGTGCGCGACTTACACTCAGGGCCTCCCACCCACACCAGACATCTTCGCTCGTCGCACTACAGAAAGTGGGCAACATAACGAGCTCCAGATCTTCAGTGGGCGGACACGCACCGTGGCCACGAAGGCAAACAAGACGCAGCGCCAACGACCCGGCGCGTCCAGTAGCACACCGAACTCCTCTACTTCAGGGCCTATCTCTCCGGATCCCTCCATATCCCCTGGCTCTGGCTCTGGCTCTGGCTCTGGGCGTTCGTCCGAGAGCCCACAGGTGCCGTCAGCGGAGACATTCCCTGCTCTGGAGAGCTACGGAAGTGCGGTGCACCCGATGCTCGTTGACGAAATGCGGGACTTCCAGGGCGCGCTGGACAGCCAGATCCGGGGCATGAATGCATACTATATGCAGAAGCAGGAGGAGGCGCGGCTCGACAAGCAGGGGCAGTATAGTACAGCACAACAGGCTCAGGCAGGTTACCCAACCCCGCCCGAGTATCAGAACCCTTCGCAGCAACTCGAACCGTCGCAATCTTACCAAGACCCCCATGGTTACCAGTGTGCAGAGGTGGTGGGTGCGCACCAAGAGGTACTGCAACAGCAGCAATGGTACCAGCCGCCGGTGCAGGCCAAGGGACACGAGTATGAACCATCAGTCTCTCAATATCCTTTGCAAGGGTCCCAGCTCGTGCCCGTCGACCCGCACCACGCGAGTATGACTCAAGATCATTCGCAGCCGTACGCAATGTTCCCGCCAGATGCCCCGCACGATACTGGTCAGACTCACGGCATCGGCGCGCCTCCTGCTGGACAAGGGTACTATCACAGTCGTGATATGCCCCCGCCAGCGCTCCCTGCTTCCCGCAGCCAGCTGTGGCATGTTCCGCCAGGGCACGCTGAAGGCGAGATGACGTACCCGACCGTGCCCCTCGACTACCAGCCACACCCACCCTTGGGCCAACTCATGCACCCAGTGACTCCTGTTGAATACATCCCACCTCCCACTGCTGAACCGCCTTTGCACCAGACAATGCTGTATGGCCATACGTCGACGCCGAGCCTTAGCAGGAGCAGCAGCATGACGCAGATGCGCCAGCACTCATTGATGCCGCAGCAACAGCAGCAGCCGATGATGATGCAGTACAGTCTACAGGAGTCTTGGAATACGTTCGTGCAGCACCAGTTGCCGACGCCTGTCGCGCCTCCCCAGCAACAACGTCAACAGCTGGGATACGGTGAACAACGATAATACTATATCTGACGTGATTCTTCTTCCCGTAGATGCCCCTGATGGTCGTGCTGTCGCAAATCTTACATGGGGTATCATATTTTATCGTCGTGCTCTCGTGTATGCTATCCACTTGCAATCGGATTACCTGGAGTTGGAGTGAATGGCTTGGGGATTTCTTGAAGCCACTCATCCGGAAGTGGTATATCAATTCGGACGGCTGCGTATGGCGGCCTTACACCAATCCGTACCGGGTTCGTTGAAGTCGCAATGTGAGCTACACTATTTCCCTACCCTCCGTGTTTCATTATGTTCGAGCGATTGTAGCTATTTAGATGCCATCGAGATAAAACGTTAAACACCGGCCTGAGGCGCTCAGCGCAGCCGACGCGTCCGATGGTCCCGGTCAATGGTCATGCACTTTTAATCAGCTTCGACCATGATCGTAGTTCGAAACCCAGTTCACGAAGTGGCAACATAGCGTCTGCGGCGGACGAACTGGAGCCTGACACGCCTCCTCCATTAAAGTAAAAAGGCGTGAAGGCGACAGTCGCGGTACGTCCACGCCCTTGCCAGTCGCGATGGCACATTGTCGCTGATGTGCCACTAGGATATGTCGTGTCATAGTGACTACGCTCCTCCGCGTCCCTCGCTTCCATCCGGAGGTGGCTGCATGGATACAACAGGCTGGGCCGGGTACGACCAGCCTCCGTGCGAATGATGTAGGAATCCGAGATAATCTCGTCTCTTGACAAAACAGAAGTATGACATCATCGCCTTGCAGCTACATATTTCTCGCGCCTAGATCGATTGCCGCGCGAAGACAGTGCACATACATACGGAGCAGTGCGTAGCTGTGCACTCGCGCCGCTGCCACTTTTCCGACTTGAAGTTCTTCACCTGACACTATGACGTGTGGCCGAAGTCCACAACACTGCTTCTGGCACGCCGAACCACTGTCATCGCTAAGATCAACCCTGCAACACGACAGACCACGATATGTGGAAGAGCTCGATGCGTAGACTTTCCTCCAAGGCTTTTTGACCCCGCAAGCGGCTCCATCTCGTTGCTGCTCCATCGTTTCCTGGAGCGAAAGCCCATTGGCCAACTTTAAAGTGCCCGGTACGTAAAGGTATCTCATTGTTCAATTTCAACACTAGTTACCTTAGCTGCGAACTTTCAGTCGATGAAATCATCGTCTATGGTTGAAACCACAAGTTGGTTACGTTCACCTTTGTAAGACGAAGGTTTGATGATGGCCTCCATACGCGTCGCTTGTCACTGACAGACCTACTGCAGCCGCACCACCCTCCGGGGAACTTTCACCGGCTTCCTGCAAGTCGCTGAACGCGTGGCCGGAGCAGTGCTCGACGTATAAGATCACGACGGGCCCGCCGAGTATCCCCAAGTTCCAGAAATCCTCTGAAGCTCAACAATTTCAATTTCCAGCTCTCGTTGACTATCGACATGTTCGCTCACCTTGCCGTCCTCGTCACTGCCCTCGCCACTCTTGCGGCTGCGTAAGTTGCATTCTACCTACTGCGGGCACCCCGTCACCGCTAATGTTATTGTCGACCTATAGGAACCCGTTGACTCTCGTCAACAACTGCAACACGCAGATCGACCCTGCCTTCTACCCGGCGGTGCAGGACCACAACCGCAACCCGACGGGCGGCTTCGAGCTCGGTGCGGGCCAGCAGTACACTGCGTACCTGCTCTCCGGTTGGAGCGGCCACATCTGGGGCCGCACGGACTGCGACGCGAACGGCATCTGCGCGACAGGCAGTTGCGCGGGCGGTGTCAGCTGCGACGGCGACGCCCCCGACGGCACGACCCTTGCGCAGCTCACCATCGGCTCTTACGTCCAGCGGCATGTGTCCATGGATTATTGTGTCTGATGCTCACGGTGTGCACCTAGTAACAGCCCGGACCAGTTTTCCGTGAGCACTGCCAGCGGTTTCGACATCCCTGTCTCCATCGTTCCCCACTCGGGCTGTGAGTATCCTGGCTACTTATTCAACGTACAAGTTGATGCTTCTCTTGCTGACTATCGCTCCAGGCTCTTCTGGCACTGTTGCCTGCACTGGCTCCGGTCAGGGAAATGGCTGTGGCAGCACTGAGACATGCCCGACGCTCAGTGATTACAGTGTCATCTTCTGCTGAAATTGAGCCGGTAGACGTGTTTGGAAGATTCTCCGGGTTGGGACTTGCAGTAGGATGGATCTACACTACACTAGTTAGCCCACGCAGTACGAAAGTGCCATAATGTAGCTCGTCACTGTCACTCTTCTTGATACGAATTTTAGTACGCACGCAAGAAATATCCGCTCGAGGTTGATGTTGAGTTACGAGTGAAAGTCAAGGGGCGGATACCAAGTGAATCACGCAGTGCACGGCGCGCTGGTGGCGTGTGGCTGCGCTCCGGTTCATCCGGCTGTCTCCTCCTACATTCTCAACTTCTCGTAGTCACTAAGTGCCACCTCAGAGTCCCCGAGTATCTCCATCAATTCACCATGACGAATCCCAACTACCCTCTCTGCGCTGATAATCGATAAACCTGGCAGAAAACATCTTCCGCAGGGATAGGTTGTATCGAGGACGATCAGGATTGCCCTCTTGGCTGAGCGGGTGGAGCTCATCTTGATTGTAAGGCCGTCAATCATCCCCAGCTAGCTGATGCCTCCAAGATGCTCTACGGTGCACAATATTGGACCACATCGTCAAGACTGTGGCATCCACTTCGTGACTCTCAAGCTCCTGAATATGATGTCCCGGGACAGTACTCCTCGCTGCTGTCAGCACAATGTAGTGGTAAGCCATGTTTTGCATCTGTATGTGCCGTGGCGTCACGAAGGTTGGCAGAGACTATACGCCCACTGCGTTCTCAACCTCCGGTGATGCAATTATCCCCTTACCGACGTATACGAGACTGCGCGAGTTCACAGCCTCTCCACCCCAATGCTCGTCAAGCTTTGCATGAGAGGATCCCACTGCGCATACAGCACCATCCACCCTGCAATTTCTTACCATTGCTCAAGGAATCCTGCCTGACGACGTCCACTTCGACTACTCGTACACTGGCCCACATACCACTGCCCGCGGCCGGCGCAGCTCCTGGGATGTCAGGATCATACCCGGCGACGTGATCGCTTGGCTGGTACACCATCAACATCGAGAACACCTTTTGGCCAAGGCTAAATCAAACATCGCTATGACTGGGATATGTGAAAGGGAAGCATCGTGAGTAGTGCATTCCCTATTCAGATATCACACTGTCCTTACCTAAGGCCACAGTGTCTTGTACCCGTGTCATGCGGCATGGCACATGAGTGCATCCGCTGCCGCGCTCCGTCTCTTCCTGCGCGTTGTCAATCATCATGTGTGAGGATTCCGGATGGGGCCTGAGGTTGATAACCACATTTGCCTGATGCTGAGAACTGGCGAATCGATGCGAAGAGCTTGTAAGCTACCACCATCATCATCATGAAGGCCGTACGCTACTATGGACCTGGCGACATGCGCGTTGAAAACATCCCAGAGCCCGTAACAGGGGACAAGCAAATCAAGATCAAGGTGTGCCGTCCGTAGTGCGACCTTTGTCTACCCTCTGATTGCACCCAGGTGGCATGGTGAGTCGATTGAAAACAAATATCTCCACAATTCAATCCTGTACGATAGGAATGGAAGTCAGTCGCATATCTCTCTTTGTTTAAACATTGTTCATACTCGTTGACTCGTAGTATGTGGTTCCGATGTACATTCTTGGTTCACATTGCAGACGCCGGTATCCCCTACAATGACGACGCCTCATCCTACCACTCGGGAAACCCTTCCCGTCGTCATGGGGCACGAGTACGTCCGCTGCGGTACAGGATACAACAAACGCTACTCACATGTGTACGACCAAGGTTCTCCGGAACCATCGTCGAGCTAGGAAAGCTGGTGGATGCAAGCAGGTTCTCGGTTGGACAGAACGTCGTAGTGTGAGCGAAACACTGATCTCCATGTGTATCTGCTCAGCATGGCTACAGTGAACCACTTATCTCATGCGGTAAATGTGGGCCATGCATAGCGGGCACCCGCAACTTATGCCGCGATATTAGCTTTATCGTCAGTCTATCATTATGACGGCTTACCCCCTTTCTGTCGCGTTCTGACTCTATATTGCAGGGCATCGGTGGATGGGGTGGCGGATTGGCCGAGTATACCGTCACAAATGAAGACCTCGTTCATGTCCTGCCGGACAGCATACCCTGTGAGTTCCACCACGGCGCATTTGCCCACGCAGGTTGATCGACCCTTGAAATCACAGTGGATGTGGGAGCTCTCATTGAACCATTGGCCGTCAGCTGGCATGCCGTCAAGATATCTTGCTTCAAGCCTGGGAATAGCGTGCTCATCATTGGTGCAGGCCCCGTAGGCATTCGCTTGCCGTTGCTCCATGCGGAGAGCTTGATGCGCATGACAGATCGGTCTTATGTTACTGAAGGTACTAAGGTGCGCAAACCCTCTGCGACGACTGAAAGCGTCGCTAATAGAGTGGGCAGAGCGGAAGGTGCAGGTTGGATAGGTGTCTCCGAACCCGCCGCCGCACGGCGCGAGACGGCTCTCAAACTCCATGCCTCTGCCGCATTTAACCCGCTCTCCGAAGACACCGTTGCCTTGACATACCGCGCCACCCATGGCGGGGCGGACGTTGTGTACGACTGTGCCGGGATTCAAGCCAGCTTTGACGCGGCGCTCGCTGCCATCAGGACCCAAGGGAACGTTGTCGAGGTTGCCGTGTGGGAGAAGAATCCGGTCATCAACATCAGCGCGTTGCAGACGAAGGAGGCTGTCCTGACCGGTGATTCACGCTTTCCTGTTCCATCGCTCCCGGACACTGAATATGGATGGATCGCAGCGAGCCAGGCATATGACCGCCGGCATCCTGAACTCATCAATGCCGTGGCTGAGGGACGTTTCTCCAACCTTGAAGAACTGATCACTCGCAGGATTGCGCTGGACGACTTCGTCGAGAAGGGCATCAAGACACTCATTGCGGATAAGGACACACAAAGTAAGCCCTTTTCCTGTTTGACTCATTGTGAGCACACGCTGACTTACATGCAGTCAAGATCCTGGTTCATCCTGGTTCTGCGGGGCGAGACAGCACAAGCCACTCTCGTTTGTAAAGCTTGAAACCGTCGGTTCTCAGTGTGCCGTTGCGTCGCCCGCAGTTCAGATATCGTCCGGACAGTCCTTCTCATCTACTGCGTAAGCTGGTGATCGCGTGCCGACGTCAATGGTCCAGTTTTCAACTTAAGAACTGGACTGGGGTCTATCATTACGGTGGAAATGACGTTCTGCGTGAGCAACGGCGAGGTAATCATGGTCGTCGATACAAGCGATTCAGGAGCGGTGTGCATTCTGAATCTCAGCCTGGTGCAAACACGATGGAAACGCACGATAACTTCATTGTGTAGGGCAATAGTGAGCTCACCTCTCGAGTTCAAAGTTGGTTTGGTTGCCACACGTAGCTCTCCGAGTTGATATGCTACTTAAGTTCGACTCGTCCTCAATCTCGCCGATCTTCTTGACTTGACTGCGTGTGTCATTTGCGTCGCTCCAACAAAAAAAATAGGGTAGGTGCGGACGACGTGCCCTTGAAAGACGTGTAGCGTATGCTGGGCAGGCAGCCTGAGGAGATTGTCTACATTCGCAGTTGAACGCGTTCACGAGTCCAGTGCTTATGTAAGCTACTGCAGCCGACGCCGTTAGTTGCGATTACCCACAAAACCTCACAAAACATCTTGTCTCTGTGCACAATAGTCCCGTCCTTGCCTTGCTATTTGCTGCGAGCGTAAGGCGGTCGTCTCCCGCATCTATGGAACCAATGACTCGCAAAGAAATTCTGACAACTCTAGCTGGGCTCGGTGTCGAGCTGCCTCCAGCTACGAAAATGCCGGATGAAGCGTTGCAGAAACGACTCCGACAAGCACTTAACAGTGCACAATACGCCTCTCATGTTCTCAAGAACCTACCTCTGGACCCTGCGACCCTGAATGAGTGGCCGCCATCGAGGCCTACCTTCGACGGGGTGAGGAGAGGCAACTTCCAAGAAGCGTCAGAGAACTTTCACGCGAGGCTTCAAGGGAAGGGGGTGGAGCTGTACAAAAACCCTGTGGCGGATGCTCGACAGACTTTAATGGGCATAGCCAAATGGTGGGACGAAGGCCACCGGTGGATGGTGTTGCAGGATCCTGATTCGGAACAGTGTGCAATCAACATCAGGGTGAGTGCTCCGCGTTCGTTGCCTCCACCCTCTGCCCGATATCCATACATTGGTGCTACAGCTATTGTCGGTATTGGAGTTGAACGAGAATACACCTGTGATAGTCTTGCTCTACCAATCCGTGACACGGGAAAATATGGAAGATGTCATGGACGGTCTGCAGTGGCTCAGGCGGATGCAAGACAAGCATAGCAACGCCCGCTATCTGATGAACATCAAGTCTACGCCTCTTGAGCAGAAGCTACTTCTCAGGCTGCTTGCCATCAACGGGAAGTTGCTGTCGAAAACATACAATCCACAGAAGGAGTCTACAGAGCAGAACTTCAAAGTCTCCTTCCTCCTTCCTATAGGCCCGCTCAGCTACGATGACATCAGCAAACTGAATAGTGATCCTGGTTGTGTCCTGTGTGGCAAGAAGACCACAAGCCGCTGTTCACAATGTCAGTCAGTCGCGTACTGCGGGTCAGGTACGTATTTACATCTCTACTGCACTATGGTCTGACATTCACCGGGGCTGCTCGCAGACTGCCAGAAGGCAGATTGGCCACATCACAAACCTACGTGCCGCTCTTTGAACGGTGGCACTTGGCGCACTGCCCGCTTCGTGACGGTCGTACCCGGCACGGAGGGCATGTATACCGCAAAGTGGAACAAATTCAGTTCGCCCGCGGACATCTCAGTGACCACAGCCCAAGAGGCAGATTCCTCCGTCGTCCCACCCAACCCGCACGGGAGCCGACTCTTCCTCGTGAAGCTGCAAGCGCCGCTGACCGGGCAGTTCGACACCATCATGATATATGACAGACAGCGGTCCATCCAGGGGTACTTCATGCTTGCCGATAACCCAGAGGTGTACCTGGAGATGCTCAGGGAGATGCGGGGCCCGAGGGGCAGGCATAACGGCGTGAAGATGTATCGATGGGCGAAGCGCAGCAGCGACTGGGAGCTGAGCATATGCATGGATAAGGAACCACAGACGGATATCAAGTGGTAGCGGTGACTATGTACATATGTAAGTGCGCATCTTCTTAGACTTAGTGCTTCGCTCACTCAGAGCTGTCGTAAGACTACGGTGTTTGCTATGTCGTTATGCGTTCCTCGTCAAAGCAGTGACATTGCCATCGCAGCGGACAGATTCGCGCGGGGACTGCCCGTTTTAAGTTAGATACGAAGATGATACTGACACTTTTGCCTCTGCCCTCAAGCTGTGCTCTATTCTTATTGCGAGCGTATGCCATGTTAAGTTAAGTCACCCAGCCTCTCACATATAGTCGCATCTGGATCCTAATGATTTTGTGTCCGACGCCCAGCCATGCCTTACCTTCATCCGGTCGGGTGTCGCTCAGCTCCCGAATCTGCGTCGATCAAGCTATACCTGTTCACGTCACTCTCGCCGGCGGCTCGCATATCGCGTATCTTGCGCAAGTACTCCGATTGGTTCGGGCTTTCCAACTCGAAGTCCTGTTTCCTCTCTACAGCAGTGGGGTCCTCGAGTAATTTCTACTATTGCATCAACATGGGCTACACCGACACCCATAGTGCCGGGTGCAATGCTGTTTGCGATGGCGGCCCTCGAGCACGAGTTCGGGTGTCGACCCCTGGCATGGCGGCATGAATCACCTACACCCTACGCAATTTAGAACGCTGATCAGCTCGTGCCTCTAGACCCACATACATGACCCACATACGTGGCCAGCCTGCACCGCTGTGCCAATGCTGTGGAACAACAGAGATGGAGAAGTACCTGCATGGGACAGAAGTTGTTCGCCGTGTGATTGTGCGCTCAACGGAGGCGCGGTGCGCTCGACCGAAGTCGACCGAGCACATCCACAGAGGCTGGAGCGTTCTGACTTCTGGGAGAAGCACGTCCGCCCACATTGCGTTCAACTCAATGCAATGCACGGGTCGCTAAATACGAGTTGAGACCGGGAGTGGTAATCATCCTCTTATCGGGGTGAACCATATGCACCTCGAGGCACGCGGAGGTTCGTTCAGCTAACTCATCAGTGTCCTGACGCCATTGATTTATCAGGATTCTCGGTCTCGAAGCTGGCCTGGTGGCGTAACGTTACAACCCATGTTCGATCGTGAAGCCACTCTACTTGGTCGATTACATTGGCTTGACTCCCCGTACCGCGAATTTGTCTGCAGACAAGTATCACTTCACATGGTACGCGCACAAAATCTGTGCGAATAGCTCAAATGCTTCCTACCTACTATGCAAGCCGGCGTGATCGAAGAACCGCATTCTAAGTGTTTCGCATGGCCCATGGGAACATGTGAGTGGCCCTAGGCTCCCATCCTCGGCCGTATTTGCAGGTCCTGGGAGCAGCTGTTGTTCTGCCTGTTTTCTCTACCATACGGGGGGACATTGCGCCGGGTTCTAATTGTTCTATCAACTGTGCAGCGCATGTCCTCAAGCTCGAAGCCTGTCAGAATTCCAGCCACCTCGACCATCAGCGAACTATCCATCCCGCCGGCCACCTCGGCCACAGCCTCGCTATGCATGTCCATGGGAAACTGCTTCCACGTCCATACCGCTACCACTTGCCAAGGCTGTGACGCATATGGCGAGCACACGGAGAGCGGGATTGGGCTACCCGTTCTTCACACCTCTCCGCGTATAAAAGGCTCTCGGGATGCTCTACAACCGTCAGGCTGTCCTCGTCTTGACAAGCTCCTCGAGTCGACGCACCTTTGCTCTTAACTGATTCCTGTGCCGCTATGTTCGCCGCGAAGTTCCTCAGCCTCGTCGTTCTCGCCGCCTCGGCACTCGCTGCCCCGAAGGGCCGCATCGCAGACCGCCTCGCACGCCGCGCGGACCGCTTGCGCTCGTCGCGCCCCGTGGGGCGCATCGCACAAGGCGACGTCGTCGAGGTCGCCAACGCCTCGCACGTTGAGTACAGCTCCAACTGGGCAGGCGCTGTGCTCAGCACGAGTGCGGTGAGTCGTTTGCGATGGTTCGACGCCTGGCGCTGTGCTCATTGAGCTTGCGCGTAGGATACCTGGAAGTCCGTCACGGGCACATTCACTGTGCCGACGCCTTCGGTGCCCTCTGGCGGCTCTGGCAGTTACTCTGCGTCCGCTTGGGTCGGCATCGATGGTGACACTTGCGACACCGCCATCCTCCAAACCGGTGTTGACTTTACCATTGACGGCGGCTCCGTCTCGTACGATGGTGCGTCGGCCATGCTGTTTGCGTTGTTTTGCGCTATCGACTGATTAAGTGTACCCCCTGCAGCTTGGTACGAGTGGTACCCCGATTACGCGTACGACTTCTCGGGCATTAGCTTTAGCGCGGGCGACAGCGTGAAGGTGACCGTGACGGCCTCGTCGACGACATCGGGCACGGCGGTGATCGAGAACCTGACGACGGGCAAGACGGTGTCCGAGTCGATCACGTCGTCGTCCGCGCTTTGCGAGCAGGACGCGGAGTGGATCGTTGAGGACTACGAGGAGGGTGACTCACTTGTCCCCTTCGCTGACTTCGGCACGGTCACATTCACCAGCGCGTCCGCGGGCAAATCGTCTGGCTCGTCTGGTCCGTCCGGCGCGACGATAATTGATATCGAGCAGAACAACAAGGTGCTCACATCCGTGTCCACCTCGTCTAGCGGCGTCACCATCAAGTATACCTGAGACAGGCGCTAGCAACTCTTGGCTTTACGAGCATTACGAGGAACTGTGAAAGTTGTAAAGCTATATGAGGAACTGACATTGTAGAAAATGTATCATCTTTGTGGTCAACGAATCTGAAAGGCTTGCCGGTGTGGCACAACCTGCTGCAGGTCGTGAGTTGTGACAGACAACAACTGTGGTGCCTCCTGTCCGAATTGCATGGGGATGCTGCACCCCCTTCCTGATGGCAGGAGGAGGAGGGACTCAAAACGTCTGAGTGGAGTGATATTTTCGGCGTGGTCCGCATTGCTTGCTTGCTTCAGACTCAGTGGCCCACAGTATGCTGATGAACAAGTCAAGTCGATAATAGTCCCACCCAACGCTCAATAAAAGTCATACGCCCCTGGGCCAAAGTAGCGGTTACTCTCCTTGTACGCACCACCCTCCGGTAGCATGCCCCACTGAGTGTCGATGTCATGCAGCACAGCCCGCATGTCCCACTCCTCTTCCGCCCGCTCTACGTCGCCTGGGGTCACTAGTGCCTCCCGTCCGCGGCGCGTGTCCACGCCCGCTTCTTCATAGGCGTCCAGAGGGATATGCGAGCCTCTGCCGTACACCTTCTTCACGGCCTTGATGGGTATCTTCGCCTGTCCGTTGGGATGTTTCTTCGCAGGGGCAGTGTCCTCATGCTGTTCAAGCTAAGTATCTATTTTAGCTGAGGTGCAGAGACGAGCAGGCGAACCAGTCTGGCAGCACTGCTCACCTTGGGCTTGGGTTGTGCATGCTTGGGTTGTGCATGCTTGCTCATATCAACGTGGCGACTAGGATAGGCTCTTGCGCTGCTCCCTGGCAGCGAGCGGGTCTTCGCTCGAGCTGGTTTCCCCGAGCGAGAGCTTGTAGCACATGAGCGACGGGCTGCGTGAGCTGCTGCTGCAAGAGCTTTAACACCTGGTCCAGGCATAGTGAAAGTGAGAGCGATGGAGTAGCAAGAGGCCGCGATACAGTAGAGTTGTACGCGCGTCGAGCTCGTGCCCTTTCGAAGGAGGCCCTGAGAACCTTTGGAGTGTTTGTGATATTTGCGAAGTGAACCTTGCATCGGGGTTCTTGTGGTTGTGCGCGACTGGAGTAGTAAATTTGGAGAGTTGTCAGTATTCTGGCACGGGCATGAACATAATGAAACAGGGCTGAGGGCGGTGGGCTATCAAATCAGATCTCGGACAGTCAATGAGATCGGAGGGTGCGTGTGGATGAAACGTATGAAATCATAAATACAACCTCTAGTAGCATTACAGAATCCATACGACGAGTAACAATATAATACACACCGAATCCAAAACTAGCACCAACCAGCCTCTGCGTACTTCACTGGCTTTTGACCTTCTCGTACCCGTCCGACGAGCCCCAGCCAAACCAGCTCGCCCGCTTCTGCTGGGAGGGCCGCTGGTCCACGGGGTGTCCCTCGCCCTCCATGTCGCTGGGCACCTCGACCTCTTCGAAGGTCGAGCGTGCGTTATTATCCATGCGCTGGCGGAGCGAGCCCTCGGACGACGACCGCGACGGGATGTTCGCCTCGGGCATCTGCACAGGCTCCGAGAGGTCATACGGCTGCGCCTCGGATGCGAGCTCGTCGCGCCGTGCGTGCCCTCCGCGCGCATTTGCGGCCTGTGTGGCGGAGGCCTGCGCCTGATGAAGCAACGCTGCGCCCGATGCGAGCACGCTGGGGCCGTACGTGCCCCACAGCCCCGATACGAGCTGAGCAGGCCCGGAAACGGGGTCGCCGAGCGACGGGGGCGGCGCCGCGCCCATTTGCGCGCCCGCTGCAGGACCGCTGGCGGGGACAGGGACGTTCATCTGGCGGAGCGTGCCGGAGACATGCTCCCAGGCGGTGCGGAGGACGCGCTGGAGCGACGCGTAAATGTACGTCTTGAGCTGCGCGAGCGCGGAGTCGATCTCCTGTTCGTGCGTGGCAAAGAAGGGGCGTAGGTGGGCTCTGTAGAGGTAGGTGGCCCCGTGCGTCTGCGGGAGCGCAAGGTACAGGAGAAAGACGGTCTTGAGAGTGTAGTAGAAGGGAAGCCTTCACAGTAGTGCAGGCTGAGTGTGAGGACGATGGAAAGGGGTCTGCGGTACGCACCAGGAGACAAGCCACTCGCCAACGTACTCTATTGCGACGACGCATCCGAGAACGCTCCAGTACATGAGCCATCTCTCTAGTTCTTCTTCCGAAGCAGGCCGCTGCGAAAGCACCTTATAGGATGCATACCCTGGGTAGAGAAAGACGGCGGTGGCACTGCGGTGCGTAGCCCCTCAAGCTCAGCACGCCGTCATGGATAGCTGCGACATCCACGTACTTGATGATCCTGAAGAGCAGGTAGAAGAGCATAGTCGGCGATGCAGATGGGTATCGTCTAGAGGTGGGTGTATATAAGCGGGAACAAGGGGGCTACACGCTGCCTGCAGCCTTCATTTAGCAGATGCCGCGGGCACACGCCACTCCGTAACGATCGATTGTAAGCGCTTAAGCAACGGTCACTACCGATCGTATGGCCGACTATACAATGATTTCTTATCTCAGTAACAAACCGCCCCTATACGACACTATCGGCTGTCTCTATCGCGATAGAATCGTTCTATCTAGGCCGATGTACCTTCGATCCTCAATCAGATCCACGACTTCACCTCATGTTATCGGCCATGCACGTCTGCAATGCACATCTTAGGTCCTCGCTCCAGACGGCTCATGGTCAGTTCGGAGCAGTCAGATGAAACAACCCATATGCCGCTACGTACAGCACACGGACGAAGATTTCCACTATTCTATCGCACGCACATGACCGCTCAGAGCGCACTTGCACCTGGAGAGCCGCCGCGTTCAGCCAACGCCGCTGTACAGACATCGGCAGATACGCACCGGTGATAATGTCGACCAACTCGTTCGTAATGGAGGCCTGGCGACCACGGTTGTACTGCATCTGAAGCTTGCCGATCATGTCCGACGCGTTCTTGGACGCATTGTCCATGGCGTTGCGACTACAACCTATTAGCACCACACGCGAGCACAACAATAACGCGACTCACCGAGCGCTCTGCTCGCACGCGTGGCCCTCGACGAGCGCGGCGTAGACGGCGTTGGCGAGTGCGAACTCAGCGAGATCCTTTGTGACCTCCTCCTCCATCTCATAGGCCTTGAACCCAGCTATGACGTGTGTTACCGCGCTGTCTCAAATGTAGCACAGGAAGGCAACCTACGTGAGTTCTTCAATCCCTCCTCCGTCTCGACCTCCATCACGGCGGATTCGTACGAGATGGCGGAGACGAACTTGTTGTACACAATCGAGATGCTGTCATACTCGACGCCCGACTTGATGATGAGGTCTGCGACGCCGGCCGCATCTGAGAACGTGGGGATGTCGCGGCCGATCTGATTGAAGCTCATAACGAGGTTCTTGCCCAGGGAACGCGAGAGCTGCGCCTTCGACTTGTCGCCGATGACCATGATGGGCGAGTCCGCCTGAACACCGTTCTCCCCCGCAGCGATGATCCGGCGCGTCGCCTTCGTGACGGAGGAATGGATACCGCCGCAGAGACCCTTGTCGGAGGAGATGACAATGAAGAGCTTGCGCTTGCCCGCATCTTCTGCGGGGGCGTGCTGGAAGACCTCTATAGACGCCTCAGCGTCAGTGAGTTCATTGGTATACAGGGACAGCGCACGGACCGGAGTTTGCGAGACCGTACTGCTTGCCAGCCTGCATGGCACGCTGAGCCTTGTTGAGTTTTGTTGAGGCGATCATTTTCATGGACTAACAAAAGACGGGTCAGTATAGTGTCGGGAGGCGACTCAAGTGGGACGGAGGCAGTCAGTCACAGTGATCCAGCAGCATGCTTGATAGAACCATAAAACAGTGAGTTCTAACGTCTGGGCAACATATACGGGCTGAGACACTCTTTGGAGCCGTTTGCGACTGTGCGTTGTACGAAATGCCGACTATATCCGGGGCATCCAGCACGTTCTCCTGCCCGTCAAAAACGCGCCGTTCACAGTCTGCTACTTCCCGCCATATTCATGCCTCTAATGGTCCCTCCCTCCCCGCCACCAATGCCGAGCAAACCACTCACCTTGGTGATCTTCTCAATATTCCGCACAGACTTGAGACGCAGCTCAATTTCACGAAGTGTCGCCATGTTACGCGCACCAGCGGGTGCGGCACCCAGCGCCGGGGGCTGGGCGGCGAGGCGAAGCGTGCTCCGGGCGAGCATGGCCATGGATGAGAGAAGGAAAGAGGTAAAGCTGAGGGAGGAGTGTAACGTCGACCACGACCGACAGCGGGCCAGCGCGGAATCCCGTGCGAAAATGGGCATGCGGAGCTCGAAATTCTAACCCGGTCAATCTAGACGCCGGTCAGTCTGTGCTGACTCGAGTTGATCGTGTTGCACGCCGACCGCGTCGATTTCGCCCTAGTCCTCGTCGCACACAGAGCCCTCGATATATCGCAAATATGGCGTCTGAAGAACCCATGTTTGATCCCTCGCTGAAGAAGCGCAAGAAGAAGACCGTCGCGTTCTCGGAGGACCCGCTCGGCGCCGACGCCGACCCTACGCAGCCTGCACCCTCAGTCATTGACGACACGACCACGAATGGCGAACCTGTGGATATGGGCCCGAAGACGGTCCATGAGCAAATGTTGAATCAGAATGGAGGTGCGGTGGCAGAGGAGGGGCTAGAGGAGAAGAAGGAGGACGATGACTTCAAGGCGATGTTTGGCGATCTGAAGAAGAAGAAAAAAAAGAAGGATATCCCTATGGAACTGGTATGCCCAATGCGATTTAGAGCTAGGCGTGAGTCTGACTGTATTCTCTCAGCCCGAAGACGAGTCGGGCACATCTACGCCCCTGGCCGCGCCCGCTGCAACGGAGGACCTCGATTTCTCTGATCTGAAAAAGAAGAAATCGTCCAAGAAGAAGAAGGCAGCACTCGACATGGAGGCGTTCGAGAAGGAGCTGCATCAGGCGAAGGCCAAGGATGTTGAGGAGGATGAGGGCGGTGAGGAAGTTCCCGTGGAGATTGATGAGGCAGAGCTCGGGGAAGACCCATTCGCGGGGAACGAGGCTGGCGTCGTTAGTCTGGATGTGGGCACCGAGCCATGGCTCAACAGCGACCGCGACTACACATACCAAGAGGTAGGCACTCTTGTGTGATCTCGACGACCCCGCACTCAACGCTGCCACAGCTGCTCCAACGATTTTATGCTCAACTACACGCATCCAATCCCGCCCTTCTCAACTCCGCTGGCAAGCGTTATACCATCGCGCCCCCGCAGATCCTGCGTGAAGGCAACAAGAAGTCGATTTTTGCCAACGTCTCCGACATCTGCAAGAGGATGCACAGGCAGCCCGAGCACGTCATTCAGTACATGTTCGCGGAAATGGGTACTACAGGTTCCGTGGATGGCTCCGGTCGGCTAGTCATCAAAGGTCGCTTCCAGCAGAAGCAAATCGAGCAAGTCCTCCGTCGCTACATCGGTATGTCTCACATCATGCTATCCGTTCATAACGTCTAACTCCCTGCGGCAGTCGAGTACGTCACATGCAAGACCTGCAAATCGCCCGACACCCTCCTCAGCAAGGAGAACCGTATCTTCTTCATGTCGTGCGAGTCGTGCGGGTCGAGGCGTTCCGTCGCCACCATCAAGACCGGTTTCCAGGCGCAGGTCGGAAGGAGAAGCAAAAACAAGACGGGCTGATTGGCTGTACCAACCAGGCTTGGAAGGATGCTGTATCCTATAGTTCCCCGCGTATATGTACTCACCGCATTTTATCACACTCCGACACTGTATACTACCTGTCATTGACGAGCCATTGTTTGAGGGTGCTCACTGCGCGGGCAATCCTATTGGCGGGCCCACGTTCGTACGTGATGCGCCGAACTACGCTGATCAAATGATTTCACAGTTACAAACATTATGACGCTCAGTTAGTTGCATGCTATCGTTTATGTAGGTTTAGCATTGTACACGTATACAAACCAGCGTTGCCGTGAATAGTTGTATTTATTATTGTTCATCAGCTTGACTGTAAGCAATCAGAATTACTCCGTACTTGCGGAGTTTAAAGTTCCCGTAAACCCGGTGAACTTCGAGTACGAAACTACGAGATGGTTCACTCCTACCATCCTCCTATATCCTCCCACAATGCGTGTACGGACAGTTGAGATCCGCTGGCACGACAGCAAGCCCATTTCTACATGCGACTTCCAGCCAGTGGCGTTCAAGAAGGCGCGTCCAGTGGACGACAAGCACTTCGTAACACAATGTTACAGACTCGCAACCGGTGGGGAGGACAACCATGTTAGAGTGAGTTGACGCGTCGATGCTGTGTATGGCGTTGACCAATGTATCTCGAAGTTGTGGATGGTGCACCCGAACATCCTACCTGAGTCGGTAGTGGCAGCCTCTGGATCGGAGGGTGCAACGCCGCGGCCTCCCAGAGTCGAGTACCTTGCTACACTCAGCAGACACTCCGCCCCGGTCAATGTAGTGAGGTGGAGTCCCAACGGTGAGTGTATGACGCGAAATACACGCGTTACTTCTCACTAACGAGCGAGCGTAGGGGAGCTCATCGCGTCGGCTGGTGACGGTGCGTAGCGCGGCCACATGTCCTTTCGGTATGCACTGACTGTGGACAATAGATGGAATGATAATCATTTGGTCCCCCACCACGAGCCCGCACGCGACCGCATTCGGCAGCGACCTCACTCCTGATGAATTACAGTACGAGAAGGAACATTGGAAACCACGAACCACGTTCAGGTGAGTCGCTGAGCCTTGATCCCTGATTTGTCCTTATCGTTATCATAGATGCACGACTATGCAGGTATACGACCTTGCATGGAGCCCCACTGGGGAGTACATAGTAGCCGGAAGCACAGATAACTGCGCGCGGATCTTTTCCACCAGGGATGGTGAGTATAGGGCCCTCCACACTATTCACGCTGATTAAGTATTGTCCTTAGGCAAATGTGTGCGAGAGATCGCAGAACACAATCACTACGTGCAAGGTGTTGCATGGGATCCGTTG
The DNA here is from genome assembly GCA_022606075.1 of Fomitopsis betulina. NCBI lineage: Eukaryota > Fungi > Basidiomycota > Agaricomycetes > Polyporales > Fomitopsidaceae > Fomitopsis > Fomitopsis betulina. The sequence goes on from JABYQK010000154.1 coordinate 23,962, forward strand.
AACGAATTTCTGGCGACCCAAAGCAGCGACCGCTCTATGCACATCTACAACGTCATGAACAAGGACGACGGACTCGACGTGCACGCAGTCGGCAAGAATACACGCATGCCCCATCGACATCGACGCACGCCGAGTTCACGGAGTCGTCCACCCGTATTCCAGCGCGAGTCAACAGCGAGCGAGACCGAATCAGTGATTACAAGCGCAAGCGAGCAGCTCAGGGAGGAGGCAAGCACAAGCAGCCAACACGGCAGTACTCTCTTGACGCCTACTGCCTCCATTCCGAGCACACCCGCGAGCATGTTTCCGCCTCCGCCAATGGACTACACCCCGTCGCGGCGATCTTCATTCAGCAGTACCAGCGCAGCGCACTCCCCGGCGACACACTCACGCTATGGCCGGTCACCCTCTCCGATGCCCGCTCTGCCTGCTATCCGGCCACAAGGGTCTGCGAGTTGGGCATCAGTCAGGCTGTATGGTGATGAGAGTTATACGAACTTCTTCAGGCGCCTTACATTCAGTCCGGATGGGGGATTGCTGCTCACACCTGCAGGGCAGTTCGAGGACCCTTCCGTCCAACCTGGACCGTCGAAGAGCGAGCAGCCTACGCGCGGACGCAAGGGCAACCCGTCGCCCAACTGGAACGAGACGAAGGAGTCCTCGTCGTCGTCAGTATATATCTACTCTCGGGCCAACTTCGCGCGCCCACCCATCGCTCGCCTTCCCGGCTTCAAGAAAGCGAGTGTCGCAGTGCGCTTCTCGCCCGTCCTGTATGAACTCCGTCCCAGTGTCTACGCCGGTGAACAGGGCACGCCCCCTAACATAGTCGTCGAGAAAGGCAAGGAGGAGCAGGTCGACGTCGACATTGCGCCCGCGTCCTCATCAGCGTTCCTTGCGACTGCCGCACCTCCGTCGCCCACGAAGTCATCATCAGGCGGCTCCATTGCCCAACCCGCACCGCGCATTGCCATACCGACAGGTCCGCTGAGCATGATGATGCCATCCCCAGCGTTGTCAGCGACAGATTCGCTGCGCCCTCCAACGCCCATGACTTCGCGCGGCGGTACGCCCGCAATTCCGCCTACGCCCACACCGACAGGGTCCGTTTTCTCGTTGCCATATCGAATGCTATATGCGGTCGCGACGATGGATACTGTCGCAATCTACGACACGCAGCAGGCCGGGCCCGTGTGTCTGCTCACGAAGCTGCACTACGATGAATTTACAGACATGACATGGTATGTGTGTGAGCTCTGCAATCTTAGCCAGGAGTCTGACCACTCGCAGGTCATCCGACGGTCAATGCCTTATGCTCTCCTCGCGCGACGGCTATTGCACCATCGTCGTCTTCGACGAGACCCTGCCGACGTACCACACACAGCAACAGATGCTGCAGCTGCAATCCATTGCGCACCACCACTCACTGCCACTGACAAATTCGACAGCGGCGACGCCGCTCTCCACACCGTCCCGCGCATCCACGATGCTGCCATCAATATCGCCTGCGATAGGCAGCAAGCGCAAGGCGGAGGGCGAGCCACCCCTCACACCCGCACCCAGCGTCGACGAGGGTGTGCTCGGTACGCGCGAGCCGAGTGAAACACCCCGCGAGGAGGCACAGGAACCGCCGAAGAAAAAGCGGCGCGCCGCACTTACTCGCATTGGCGACGTCGGTTCGTGAGCTCAGTGTCCAGCATTTTCCCATTTCCCATTAACCATCTACCTGTACCGATGTCCTCTGATTCATCTTGCCAGTCCTAGTCTAACTCGTCTCTTGCAGCCCGAACAGTATTGCAGTAGCACTTGACATCCTTAATCCCCCCTCTGTTATAGCCGAGTAACTTTGTACACGTATACACTAGCAAACCACCATTGTCCCAGTAAACTGATCATCGCGCAATCGTGTACGAACGTGCGTCCGCCAGTACGTCGGCAGAATCATCCTCTCACGAAACAGAATTCGGATATGTAGTATGTGACATATGCGCGGTACACTATAGGCTGCAGCAAAGTCCTTCCTTGCTGGTACCGACATTCTACTAACAATCAGCCTATCTTCTCCTGACCTTTTTTATTTTTATTTTTTATTCTACGAATTTAAACTCCATACCCTAAGTACATGCAGAGTGTCTACTGAATCTTTCAGTCTTCTCCTTCCGCCTCCGAAGGAGGCGGTGTAATGACATAAAGCATTCCAAAGTCGTCCAGGAATTGCTCATTGTCCCTCTCTTCCGCGTCTAACAACCGCCCTTCAGGTAAGATGAACCCCCGGTGAGGAAGGTCCACCCACCCTTGGTCTAGATGCGCAGTAATGAGTTCCTCCTCCTCTAATTGAGAGGCGTGAGGGGCAAAGTCGAGGGTAGGATCCTCGTGATCGACTGGGGCAATTTCGTGTTCCTCCGCTTGTGACGGGGGAATTACTTCCTCTCCCAGTACTCTGTGTTCGGGCTCCATGACCCCGCGGATGGGAATGTGGACAAAGGGCTCGTCCATTATCTCATTTCGCACAAGCGCTTCGCGCCTGCCTTCTTGAATTTCCTCAGCGTCCCTGTACTGCCACGTTCTGTACAGTTCCTCTGCGAATTTCTCTGCCTTCGACGGATCAAATGCCGCCGCATATTTCCTGTGGGCTTCTTTTTGGGTTCGTTTACGTTCCCTTTCAGAGAGCCCATCCCATTCCTTCTGGAATTCCAGAACTTTACCAGCGCGCCACACTGTGTGCACTTCTAGTCTAGCCCACGCCATGGTGTGCTCATTGCCCTGGGCGCGGTCCTCCTTGCATTTGGAGAGGATCTCTGCCCATTCAAATGTGCCAACCATAGGGTTGAGTTGGAGGAACTTCAGGACATCGAGTGAGGACCACCCCTGTTGATGCCTGGAGTACCAAGACTTGCCTTGCGCAAGGTCCCGCTTAGAGAACGGACCCACAAAAGGCTTACGCTCATACTTCTTGTGCCTCATGTAGTACGGGCACTTGAAAAGTATGTGATCTCGGGTTTCCCGGTACCCGTTTCGAAGGCGGCACGGACATTTGTCCGATTCTCCCGGTTGGAGAAGCTTAAAGCGCTTCTTGTATTCCCCGCTCGGGAAGTGTTCAGTGATAACCCGCGTGAATCGGGCTACCTCCTTATTGCGAATCTTAGTGGGGAACACGAGTTCCTCATAAGTTTTGTCCTCGCCGTCTGCATTCGTCTTGCTCAGATCGACTTTTCCTAGGGATAGGAAGGGTGATTTGCCCGTGGTGCGAGGCTTTAACCCCTCATCCCACCATAAACCATACCCTAGATAGGCACTGTGACAAGTGCGAATGGATTTGTCAGGGACTCCCGGTACTCCCGCCACCGGTGTGCGCTTAACTTTGTACTTGAGGCCGGCAGTGTCCGACCAATCATCTATTACTTTCTGGCGGATCTCTTGTCCCCGGAAAGCAAATGATTTGTAATCAGGCAATGGTTCGTCTGATTTATTTATGTCAGAAGCGAGTTTATCCACATACTCGTTCCATTGAATCCCAACATGAGATGGGCTCCATAGGAATACAACCTTGCGGTTCATTTCCTTTAGATATTCACTAATCCACACACCGTGGAGTTGACCGGAGCCAACCCCACTGGGTTTCATAGCGTGTCTCAAATTACCAATATTGTCGCTGGCAATTACTATAGTGTGATCCGATGGATGAATCACTTCCATGGCTGCCTTGACGCCGAGATAGCATGCCTGCACCTCCGCGTCAAAGCTCGTGCACTTCCCGGACATCCAAGAGTCCTCCGAGACCATTTCGTCATTGCGCGTAATGACATACGTGCCCGACGCCCTCGTTTTTTGCAAGTTCGGCTTGCCTTTGACCTGGAGATAATCGTCATCTTTCCCCGGGATGACAGACCCATCCGACCATATGATCAGGGTGTTTCTATCATGCATGTATGTGGACGCCGCAGGCGTCCATGTGTCATGGATCCAGTCTTTGAAATCATCGCTGACTTTTCCACTTTCTCCGCCCTTTTTCCTTGGGATAGATTTGATGTCGTCATCATGATTATCCCGCTTATCACGATGAAACAGCACATGTTTGATGGCATCATCTCCATCACGGTCGATCAACCTGTCACCAGGCCTACATACCGATGCTAAGACATGGAATATTTCATCCATTGTCTTGGCCATTTTCTCAAAGTGCACCATAGGGGACTTTGATTTGCTGTGCTTTCCTACTCGGAATGGCATTTCAGCGTTGAGATCTGATGTGGGGACGTCCGAGAGTTCCCACTCATGACTCATTAATGCCCGGGTGGGATGACCCGGGTGAAGAGTTTTGATATGGAGAACATGCTTCTCCATGTATCTTGTGATATTTACTCTCACTGGAACCACTCCGGCAATCAATTCCATGGCTCCAATTGGGGTCGTTCGGAACGCCCCCGTGATCCATCTGACGGCTCGGGATTGCGCCCCCTGCATCTCTTTCGCAATCCAGCCAATTCCTTTCCACCCAGGTTTCCACCACAGGTGCACGCCATAACACATGAGCGGGAGCACATGCGCTATGTATAATTGTCTCTTTTGCATGGGGGTGAACCCCCAAAGAGAGTTGCCTAGCATGGTGAGAGTGGACACCGTGCTGGCTGCTTTAGCCGCGTAGAAGCGGATGTGAGATTTGAATGACAATTTAGGATCCAGATAGAATCCTAAATATCTCATTGAGATTTTTGGAACGATGCGATTGATCTTTCGGTCAATCTCGATCACAACATCTGGGCCTGTGGGCTTATCGGGCTTCCACGGTTTCCGCTTCTTCCAGAAGTGCATGACTTCCACTTTATCAGCTTCCACTCCCAACCCGACCCGTAATAAGTCGCCATTAAGGGAGTGGAACATAACCTGCAGGTACTCCACATTGAGTTCTACCTGCGTAATGTTGCGCCGAACCGATCTTCTCCTGACCTGCGCCTAGCTGAAATCGATTTTCTTGCCAATTGGTGCCATGGAACGATTCACATGGCATGGCATGGTTCTCCTTGCTAAGGGGGGTGTCTGGCGATTTTCAGGTCCGCGTACTAGACCAATGCCACAGGAAGTTCATGGAATCGACGCACAAGTAGGATAGCCCTCTCGTATAAAGCGACGGCCCTCTATCCCCTCGAGAACACACGAAAAGTAAACTCTACCTGGCGGTACCTAACTTGTCCGGCATCGACGACGATCGGGCTATGCTCCTATACTCATACATACACATTCATTGAACTACCCTGCTCCGTCCGAGTACTAAGACAATAACTAGCAAACATACAAGTACTGTGGCCATTTATCTATATTATCCCGACCCCCATTACCGACCATATCCTTGGGGATATTGGCCATATTGCTGTGGAGGCGGCGGCGGCGGCAGTCCGTACTGGTATCCAGCTTGCGGCTGCTGCTGCTGCTGCTGCTGCTGCTGTTGTTGTTGTGTCGGAGGTGAAGGTGTACCATACTGGGGCTGATATGATACCGACGGAGAGGGCTGAAACGACGAAGACACTGCAGTCGAGGATGAATAACCGCCGTTGTAGGGTGATTGGGATGGCGGAGGTGGAAACGAATTCTGGTGCTGGGGCAGAGGCGGATGCTGCGAGCAAGACGGTTGCTGGGCCTGCCCGTAATGTGATGATGGCGTTTGGCCGTACGGAGGCTGTTGCGACTGTGAGTAAGATGCCTGATACTGAGCCTGTTGAGGAGGTGGCGGAAATTGCTGAGAAAGCTGAGTGGGGCGCGGCGGAGGAGGTGGGCTGGAAGCGGAATTAGAAGATGGAGAGGAATAGGTTGAGTTGTTAGCGGCAAACATGCCCAAGGACGCATACGGGTCCACTGAAGGTGCGGATGGTTGATGCTGGTACGAGGTCTGTGACGGGGGAGCCGAGGGTGGTGGAAGTGGATATGGCGTCCTGGCGGGTTGGGATTGGGGCTGGGAGGGGTACTGAGAACTAGGGGGTGCCGGTGTTGACTGCCATGAGCTTTGTGAGGGCGGTGGCGGGGACACTAGTCCATTCCTCGCCTGGATGTTCATTGAGGCGAAGGAAGACGCTAGACCTGCCATTGTAGATTGGACAGGGCGAGGAGGGGGAGGGGGAGGTGCCGAAGACGCTGCTGATTGGGACAACCGGCGCTGTGTCTCTAGCTCAGAGACTAATCGTTCGCGGTCCGCGGTCCGTTCCGATACGAAAGACTTGACATTACGTCGCAGAATCGTCGTCAGTTCGGTCAGTTCGTTGTAAAACTGCAGGCCCTTGCTATCAGAAGCAACGACTGTCAGCAAGACACCTCAGGCGGCCATTGAACGGGCACATACGCAATACCGTCCCTGACTTCCATGTACCCGTCACGAGCATGCGAGAAGCGGCGAATGGTATCTTTCTTCCGCTTTTCACGTTCCTCCCATTTCTTTGCGCCAGGCCCGCGACCGGCCAAGTCCCTCAAGGCACGCCACAGAGCGGAAAGCTCTTGAATTGTCACCTGCTCATGATGGACAGTTGCCGTCAAACGTTGTTGGTAAGGCTTGAACTTCTCGAGTTCTCCAGCGAAGAGGTTGTTTTCGACGCCAGGGTTTCGTCGGTTCAGGAGCAGGAGATGCGAGACATCGTCCGCTTGAACCTATTACCGATGAGCACCACACGCATCAGTGCAATGTGTCAAGACGGCTGACCTTCTCCTTGAGGTCCTTGAGCACCTGGTTACGCTCGTGAGCAATCTTGTTCAGATGCCCCAAGCGCTCCTCGATCTCGTCGACCAACTGGGCGATCTGCGTTCGTTCTTCCTCGTTCTGAGCATCGCTAGTTACATCCAGGTCAAACAAGCTCTCGGACCCAGCGCCGGAGCCGTTCGTGCTCGCGCGGAACACCTCCTCCACCTGCGGTGAGAGCAGGAGACGGATCTCGCTCTTGACAGAGTCCCAGAGCGCGACCACCTGTTGATCAGATTGGGCGGCGGCATCGAGCGATCCGAAGTGTGACTTGAGTTCCTGGCGGAACGACTTCGTGAGGGAGCCCGACGGCTCCTGGGCCCACAAATGCTCGTACTTGACACGCATCGTCTCGCACTCCCGGCTCTCCGTCTCGAGTTCCCTATTGATACCGTCCAACTCGCTCTTGACATTGCTCTTGCGCTTTGTCAGTTGCACCATGAGCCGCTCAATACCTTCCCGTTCTTCCATTACGGCTATGTCGTCACGCCAGCCGCGCACCTCTACCGGAACCTCCTCCTCGCCGCCTACGCCTCCCTCGGCGATCGCCTTGAAGCGCACCACGCCCTGCTTGACGCCGAGCGACTCCAGCGCACTCTTTACCTCGGCCTCCGCATTATCCGCCTTCTCAACCTCTGCGCGCACGAGCTTCGCCTTCTCCTCCGAGTAGACACTGGCGCTCTCGTGAACGCTCAGAGGGATGAGGCGGACGAACATGTCCGACCCGATCACCTTCTGCACTTCCGGTGTTGCATACACTTCCTGGATCGTGATGGGTGTGGCTACCGCAGCCTTGTCGATCTGCGGTAGCGCCTCTGCAGCGGGTAGAACGGCATTGTATATCAAATCGTTCTCCCGCTGTGCTTCGTTCTTCTTGTCAGTGCAGAGGGCCAAGTGTGCCTTTGTGAGGTCAAGGATAGCCGACCCAGCATCGGCAGGCAGGGTAGGAGACATCTGCGTAACGAATACGCCAGAGAATGACAACGCCGAGCGGTTCGCCTCCTTCGCAGCGGCCTCAGCAACTCTGAAACGGACAAGCGCGTCGCCGTGTTTTCCTGCCGCTCCGTCTGCTAAGGCACGGTAGTACTGCGCGAAGGACGTGAAGTACTTGGATTTGATCTGCGCACCACAATGAGTTTCAAACAGTTCGAAGGAGGAAGGCAACGCACTTGAAGCAAAGTGACCCAGTTGCGATCGAAGATACCCTTCCCCATGAATTCCTTCACCTCTTCTGAGAGCGAATTGTACATGTACGCCGTTTGTGACGCTATCTTCGCTACTAGCGCATTTCCCTTCTTCTCGTCCGTACATTTCTCGAAGAACACTTCTGTTGCCTGTGCAAGGATGACGCCCACCAAGAATTTGATGACCTCCCGGCTCAGGTCGGTAGAGGGAGCATGGAGGAAGTTGTCATTGATATACGTCAGCATTCCCGCGCAGGTCCGGAAGTAGTGAAAGGAGCGCTTCAAGCCCTCTGGATCCGCGCGGTTCTGGGAGGCGGCGATGGCAGAGTGTGTTGCAGCTATCTGGAATATGATAGAGGCCTTCTCATAGGCTATGGAGGTCTGCGTTATGAGCTTGTTGGTGAAGGCGTCCCTCCACGGGAAGATGACGCGAATCTCGGCAAATCGTAGTTCGAGGAGCTCGAGCTGCCCGAAGTACTTGTACAATAGATCACGAGCTGTAAATCGCATTCAGTGAATACCACACGGAGATGGTAGGCATCGACTCACCAGTCATATCACTGCCAGCCCCCTTGACCGCATCCTGCCTGCAACGCTGTAGGTTCGCGCACTCCGTAGCATAGTTGTCCGGGTCCTCGCCATAAGAGTGTGCGATCGCACTGCGAATCGGGGTAGTCCAATCCACCTCCTCTGTAGACTTCTTGGGGATGGATATCATGGGCGAGTTGTGTGCCATCGTGCAGCGTAGGGGGCGTATGCTCCGGCGAGTTGTCTATTGCTGCGAGACCGCTAGTCGGTGAGGTATGGTTCGTAGTGGCAAATCCAGTAGTATAGTAGAATACCAGAGTAAGTTAAGGTAGCCCCAGCGCACTTTCGACGACTATCACGTGAGATCCCGCGCGCGCTTCAAGCCGATTTCGCAGGGGGAGGCTTCAGAGAGCACTGAAAGTGTATCAGAGCTTGCGACAGTCAATAAATATATAATCTGGGCTCCTGTATGTGTTGGGAACGTGTTTTTTTATGATTTTTAGGAGACCAGATTCACGCCGCGGCGAGACGTTCGAGCTCGGAAAGCCATCCAGTAATAAATATGACTATTTATGAATATTATGGTTTTATCAACGAATTAATGGTAATCTCGAGCGCGGAGTGCATGCTCGCCCGACGCGAGGCAGCAGGAATGCCTCCGTCTCGAAAGCAGAAGGTGAAGAACCTCCAAAACCTGGCAAGAAGAGCTCAGAGTCAGAGGCCTAGCATTGAACAAGAAAATGATGTGAGTCCTGACTCCGAGTTTACATGACGAAGCAGAACATGATGCAGTACTCACATTCAGTACCAGGTTCTGCCAGATCCAAGTCTGGATGTTGACAGTCTCCGAGCGGAATGCAAGTGTCCTCCACATGTGGAGCGATGTTGCTGCCGCCGGCTCCTCTACAACGAGCCCGACTTCCGAGAGGTCGAATCTTTGGTCGAGACCCACTGCAAAAGTCGCGGCTACGAAATCGTATTCCTCCCGCGCTTCCATTGCGAGCTCAACCCGATTGAACAATGTTGGGGCTTCACGAAGCGGAAGTATCGCGAGTATCCGCCATCATCTCTCGAGGCGGATCTTGAGCGCAATGTGGTCTCGGCACTGAGCACGATCACGATCGAATTGATACGTCGGTATGTCACTCAACCTTGACACAGTATCGCTGCACCAGTGCCATTGACTCGGACACAAACTGGCAGGTTCTTCATCCGCACCCAGCGCTTCATGGATGCATATCGCAAAGGGCTTACCGGCAAGCAGGCCTTGTGGGCAACCAAGAAGTACCATGGCCATCGTGTCCTCCCCGAGAGCATCCTTGCCGAGCTCGACGAGCAGGATCATGATACTAGCTGAACCTCCGAGTCCGCCTTCATCAGATTTCCAACTCGAACTTATATGGTGCATAGCCCCTGTCATTCTCTTGTCTAACCTCGCTCATACATCTGCATATACCTACTATACTGCCATACACACGATTAATCTACTTTACCACCACCACTGTTGATATATTACTGTCCTGCCCCCCTCCGAAGCCTCGTAGCTGGCCCCAGTTGTAACCCTAATCGTAACCCTAGTTGATAACCCAAATGCGGACACATCATGTGATGGTGCGGCAGACGCTGAGAGTCGTCGAAAGTGCGCTGGGGCTACCTTAAAGTCGTGGCAGAAGGTCCAGTTTAAGGAAGCGCCGCACCGCCCAGTTAGGTCTCCAACTAAATGCAATTGTAGCATGACTACAAATTTAACTCTATATCAGTATAGAGTTCAAGCCCCGATTATCAAAGCGTGTCAACATCAATAGCTGTGGATGCGGGCCATATTACTCGGTTACTGAAGTCCTTTGATGCGTTGATAAGCGGGCTTGAATGCCATACTGACATTGACTTCAAAGCGCGTGTACGTGAATACGTATCCTAGAAATATGTTTATACTTACAATTACATGAATGGCCGGAGCTGCGCTGCGAACATGACGGTAATATGGGGCCTTCCCGCGGCACACGATTCACAATGGGTGACGAGCAGGCTACTCTTACACAGTGTAGCGGGACGCTAGCTTACCTGGTTTGTTAGCTGTGAGGCTTGATGCACACGAAGTTGCTGTTGAGCGACTTGGATTGTACTACGGTACAGGGGTCCTTATATACATGTAGGAGACCGTCTGACTAAGCTACTGTATAGTACCAATCCTGATGCATGTGATTCTATCTACGATGCATGTGTTACTCCTGTTACCCGGAGTACCGGTGTGTGAACTCGGCTGCCTAGTTAGGCGCTCTCTATTGTTCAACACTCCCCCTTGCTAAGTGCAGCGGTAGATGCGCGCAAGCATTAAATGGCGCATAGTGCAGCCGACTATGCTGGACTTCTAATCGTAAAATCTTAGTCCGAGCATTCCTCTGAATTTGAGGAACTTGATACGACCCAAGTTCTTAGTGAACAAGTCTGCCGGATTGTCATCAGTGCTTACGTAGAAGACTTCGACTTTCTTGTCTTCTACTAGCTCCCTCACGTAATGGTAGTGAATGTCAATGTGCTTAGACCGACGCTCCGTGATGGGATTTGAGCTAATGAATATTGCTCCCTGATTGTCCGAGCAGATAGGCAGCGGGCCAAGCTTGTAGCCGATCTCCTCCAGGAGCATCTTTATCCAAGCTACTTGTCGCGAGCAATCGCTCAGCGACATATACTCAGCTTCAGTGGACGACAGAGCAACTGTCTTCTGTCTTCTAGACAGCCAACTGAACGCGCCGTTCGCGAACTTTAAAAAGTGCCCAGACCGTGACTTTCTGGCTTCTGGGCTGTCTGCCCAGTCAGAGTCAGTGCACGCCAATAATCCATTGCCGCTTTGTCCTTCATAAACTAGCGCATAGGATTTTGTACCAATTAAATAGCGGCAGATATACAGCGCTCTGTTTAAATGGTCTTGTGACGGATTTGCTGCAAATTGCGCAAGTAATGTCACGGCGTAGCAAATGTCAGGTCGAGTTCCAAGCATTAGATATAGCAAGGAACCGATGACGGTTTGGTACTTGCTTCGAAGCGCTGGGTCAGCTGTGCCAGTATTGGCAACAGGCTTGTATCCAGCGGGGAGTGGAGTTGGCGCAGATTTAGCGTTCTGCATGCCACAGCGCTGCAGCACTTTCTCAAGGTAGGCGCATTGATCCAGATGGATTTCGTGGCCTTTCCGAGTTATGCGCATGCGCAGAAATTCCTTGACGTCGCCTAGATCGCGACACTCCCACTTCTTCATGAAGCGGTCCTTTAATGAAAGGACCAGGGTCTTATCTTTGCCACAAAATATGGCATCGTCTACATAGACAATGATCAGCACGAAGCGACCATCTTTTGTCCTATAGACGAATATTCCGGCGTCGGATACGAGGCGTTTACAGCCAAGTTCCTTTAGGGACTCATTGAGGGTGCGCCACCACGCAAGCCCTGCCTGCTTAAGTCCATAGAGAGCGCGAAGTAACCGGAGTACTTTGTGCTCTTGGCCTGGTACTGCGAAACCTTCAGGCTGCTCCATATAAATTTCCTCGTCGAGCTTGCCATAGAGATAGGCATTACGGACGTCTAGTCCGGAGACGTGCATATCCTCAAGCGCAGCTAAGGCGAGGATTAGACGTACAGTCTCAAAGCGTACGACTGGAGAGAAGACCTGATCATAGTCAAGGCCTTCAATCTGGGAGTAACCCTTGGCGACCAATCTGGCCTTTTTACGACCGTCAGTTTTGACGTCGAAAACCCAGCGGTTTTTAGTGACCTTTCGTCCCTTAGGACGGTCAACCAGTTCATAGACATTGTGTTTGCGAAGTGCCTCAAGTTCTTCGCGACACGCTGCCATCCACTCCTCAAGCTCCTTTTTAGGTAGCTTTAGTATATCGCGGAATGACCATTCTCTCGGGCTGGTCCCGTCTGGTAGATCGTTGTCGAGGGTGGGTAGCGCTTTTGCAAGCAGCAACTCGACTAACTTAACTCCCCCTTCCCGGCATAATTCTGCCAGTAGTAACTCAGCGCTTTGCGCTTCATCCTCATCGGATGGGGCGGACTCGACAGGTTCGTCGCGTGGAGGAGGATTTGGCGCAGAACTAGGTCCGGGAACCTGTTGTTTTTGCTGCCTTTGTGGTCCGGTTTTGGTACGGGAGCTACCCGCATCCTCACCGACCATCTTTTTCCATCTCCCCTGATTTTCGATGTCCTTTACTATGTCTTGGGGCTTCCGCTGCTCTCCATAGACATTACCTCTACGAGTTACTGGTCTCCGCTCCCTTGCTGAACGTCGCGGCTCCACTGGGGGCGCAGGGTGTTCTACCGGTGCATGGGGCGGCGGTACTGGGTCTACGGGCGCATCCTGCTGCTCCTGTTCATCGTCATGAACATGACCGTTTCCCCTTTTAGGAAGGTGATGTTTTGGATGATCATCCTCATCATCCTCATCTACCTGAGGTGTGGTATTTGGTTGATTTTCTGGGATCATTTCTTCTCGAGGTGGCCAAACTCGAGTTGTACCCCGACGATTTGTCAAGGGGCACTTAGGAAACATTGTTTCGTCAAACATCGCAGTGGATGATCTGAACAAAACATTATCTGGTGCTCTCATGAAGAGCCATCCGCCAGTGCGCTCTGTAGAGCCATCTCCCACAAGGTAAATCATCAGCTCCGATTTGGGCGATAAACCGTTTTTTCTAACGTCCTTTGGTATGAAGACGTACGCACCGCAGCCGAAAACGCGCAGGTGCGCTACAGATGGCGGTTCACCATTTATCAATTCGTAGGGGGTAAGCCAATTAAGGCGACGAATTGGTGTCCTGTTGTAAACATGGACTGCATGATCCACGGCGAATTCCCACCAGGATGGAGGTAGACAAGCATCATGGCGCATTGCCTCTGCTTTGTCCATGAGCGTCCTATTGAAACGTTCAGCTCTGCCATTCTCCTGAGGAGTATGCGGCGAGCTCTGAAGGATCTCTATGCCATTATCCTTTAGAAGGTCTTTGAATGCAGCGGAGACGTATTCTCCCCCTGCATCAGACAACCACTTCTGCACTGTCTTTCCATATTTAGTTTTTACCATGGCTAGGAATTGCCTTGTGGCTGTAATCGCTGCAGATTTCTTGCGCAGATTTACAGTCCACGCGTGCGATGAAGCGTCATCATAGTACAGTATGTAGTACTTGTACTTATGATAGGAATCCACTGGGAAGGATTTTAAGTCCGAATGAATAAGTTCAAACGGTACCTTTGCCCGGTAGTTGGACGGCGGGAAAGACTTAGAGTGCATTTTCCCTTTTGCACATCCTTGGCATATTGGTGAGTCCTTAGAAATCTCCACCTTTCTGGGAAATCCAGATGTATGCTCCTTCACCTTTGCAAGCACGTCCTTAGAAGGGTGCGCAAAACGGCGATGCATAGTCGAATAATCGACTTCATTTACGTTCACATAAATATTCTGAACGTTTTCACCCGATTCAGCCACGAGGGTGAAGGTGGTAGTGTCCGGGTGCTGCGGTGTAAACCTAAATAAAGGTTTCCGCGCTCCTGGCTCATACAGACTAATATGCTGCGCTGTTGCGCGCAAGTCTAGTCCGTCTTGGAGGAACATCCCTAATGACAAGAGACGAGCCGAGCAATTTTCCATATAATAGACAGGATATAGGCGCGTCTGCAGCCATTGTTCGTCTATTTGGTAGTTTAGGAACACAGTTCCTTTCGCAATAATGCTTCCTACCGCTCCTTGTTGTGCCGTTTGAGTACGGATAGGAGTCTGGAGATACTCGAATTCTGAGAAATCTCTTATGTCATTTGTAATGTGCAATGATGCACCTGAGTCCAGTAGCCACTCATTCGCTGAGAAGCGATTTTTTCCTTTTCCCTTACAACGTGAGCACGCAGCGTAATCGTGCGAATGAATACATTGTACATTTTATAAGCCGCTACTAAGTACATTTACAAATGTCCGAGCGCCATTGTGCAAGTCAGAAGCGGCTGTTAAAGCGCTATTAGTAACTTGCTTAGGGTTAGGAATATGAGTGACGTACTCATTGCCCCAGTCGTCGTAGCCATCGTATGGCTCCATGCAGCGGAGCTCACCCGTTAACGGGTTCCGAAAGCTTTCGTCGACGATAGGGGGCGCAAGGCCCGCGGCCTGCGCTATCATGCCGTTTAGTCGGCGTCGTGCGCGTCGATGTCTTCTTCGTCTGTTGCCCAGACGATGGACCTTTCTTCGGTGTCGCGGAAGTCGTCGTCCTCGCTGATGTATTCATCGCGCATGACCTCGTCGATGCGATCGGCCATGTCGTCGTCACTGAGCTTGCTGCGCTTTGAAGCGCGCGACTCGGTGTCCGAGGGGACTTCTTCAATGTGAGCAGAGCTCACGACTTCCTTCAGCGCGCGGATTGTTTCCGGCGTGCCAGCGACGTCCAGGTCCTTGGCGAGCTGGAGGGCTTCTCCGAGCCAGTCACCACGTGCGCGCTTCTTGCCCTTGTTAGGGGCTGGTGCTGCGACCTTTCGAGTCCTGCTGCCCGAAGGCGCTAGCTCGACGACGGTGCTGGTCGTCGGGGCGGGGATCGACACGGTGTCGGCGATGTGCATTTCTGCATGCTCGTCGTGCGAATGCGGCTTACCACGGTTTTTACCGCCGCGCTTTCCCCGAGGAGTAAAGCCCTTGGCTTTCTCCTTGCCCTTGTCCTTCCACTCCTTCTTACCCGTGCTGCTGCTGCCCTCAGGGCGCTGCTGCTGCGAGAAGGAGGGATTGCCCTTTTTCTGCTTGATAGCAGAAATCTTCTGGGCGGACGACTGCCCCTTGTTCTTGACTGTTCCCAGGAGGCGGTTAGGGCGTCCTGGGCGCTGCTCGGTGTGAGATCCTTGATCTCAATCTTGTTGAGGGCCAGCTGGATAGCTGTTTCATACCGAGGTGGAGCGGCCCCCAAAATAATCAGGGTTCTCATCTGCGGCGGCAGAGAGAGACCGGCTCCATCGAGCTCGTCGAGGTTGCTCTGGATCTTTGAGATCGCAGGGCCGGGGTGCTCGTTGGCCGGAATACGGACGTTTACAGCTGCCTTGAAGAAGGCGAAAGCCCCCATGGCGCTAGTCCCTCCGTAGAGCCCTTTCAGGGTATTCCAGATTGACTTTGCAGTTGTCTTGGTCCTGACAAGCTGCGAGACCTCGACGCTTAGGCGCAAGCAAATGCTGCCCATAGCCTTGGATTGCATCTGCATCCAATCGAGAACTTCAGAGCGGTTTGCTCCGTCCGAAGCCAAAACAGGCTCATCGAAACCGTCAGGCAACTCAATGAGAATCCAGACACCTTGCGACTGCAAGTATGCTTTCATCAAATCGGCCCAACGGCGGTAGTTCAATCCGTCAAGGACGGGGACAAGGTTCTGCAGAGAGTTCGACATTTTGTTTGTTAGTGGTGGTAGAGCGGTTGGTTGATAAGGTTCTGTGAACGCATTATCAGCGCTCTGACTTATGCTGCCGGGACGGCGCTGACACCACACTGGACTCATTGTTTGGGATGGCGACAGCTGAGCTGTTGCACGACCTGCAGCCATATAGGCGCAAAGTCTCCCCATTGACGTTAAAGCCCCTAAGGGCGACGTCCAGGTAAGCTATCCTGACCCGCAGCGGACGCAGCCATATAGGCGCAGTACCGCGCAGTGTTCAGGGCTCATAACCTGATGAGCAGGCTACTCTTACGCAGTGTAGCGGGACGCTAGCTTACCTGGTTTGTTAGCTGTGAGGCTTGATGCACACGAAGTTGCTGTTGAGCGACTTGGATTGTACTACGGTACAGGGGTCCTTATATACATGTAGGAGACCGTCTGACTAAGCTACTGTATAGTACCAGTCCTGATGCATGTGATTCTATCTATGATGCATGTGTTACTCCTGTTACCCGGAGTACCGGTGTGTGAACTCGGCTGCCTAGTTAGGCGCTCTCTATTGTTCAACAATGGGATTGTGTTTTACCTTCAGACTAGTAACAAGATTCCATATGTTGTAGCGATTGTTATTTGACGAGTGGTATCTCCCAGTTACAATGGTGCTCAGCGGGCATCTAAGATCTTTCAGATTCGAATGGTCTCGTCCCCAGCTGCGAGGTTGAGTCGCACTCCACCACCGCACTCACCTCTACATGCGGTGGCCCGAGAGTTCGAGGCTGGGCCGGCGTTGAGTAAGACGAGAGGCCAAATCCGGTAATCAGTAGAGGGCAATAGCTTCTGATCCTAACAAGTACAAATAACGCCTGTGCCCGCGGCCCTCCGAAATCGAGAGAACCGAGTCGCGACCACAACCTCCGCATCATGTCTTTTCTTGTAGGCCCAGTATCTGGTGCCCTCGCGGCGGGTGGGGTATGGGCCGAGTTTCATTCCATAATGAGTGCGAGGCTGACCGGCTACGCAGGTATACTACGGCTTCTCTACCATGATTCAGACCCGGTATGGATCCATTCATCAGTCTGCTGTTTCGCGATAGCTCACTGTTCGTCATCGTGAAGAACTGAACAGCACCGTGTAGAGTGAGTACATCGACTCTGCTCAGCTTCGGAGACATCGAGGGGCGGCTTGTGCGGAACGTTCCGTGTCCGCTGACAGAAGCTCCATGCACGTCCGGAGGTCGAGCGGTTCAAAATGTGCGACTGGCACCCGGACATGCTCGCAGAGCACTGCGGCGTGTGCGTGCTTTGAGACCCCACCTGAAGAACTGCAGTGCGTACATGGCCAAACGACTCTTGCCATCCGGACAAGGTGAGGGTTGGCGCGTCCGGACAAAAATCCTAGCTCGGGATCAAGTCTCTATTGTCAAGGGTCCTGTTACATCTCGCATCTTCAAAACTCGGTTTCCCGAGCGCGCCCCCTCATGTCTCCGGAGCCCTGCCCTTACCATCGAGCAAAGCTGACGCGGTTTGGTCTGACTACGTGCAGCTTGCATGCCCTCTCGCGGCGACTAGTCGAAGCCGACACTATTATACCGGCACCTCCTCCTGCGTCGGAGCGTATACACCAACGGCCATTCGACACCATGCTCAAGCACCAATGGAACATCCAAGTGGAAGCACTCTTCCACGCAGTTGGTGACTGGGACCGACGAGTGGTTGATTGGGGACGGAGAGTGCTCTACGGAGGCGATGCTTCCCCTTCGGACGGAGCTCGTGCGCGTTGAACTTTACCTCATAGGCTATGCTCATTCATTTCGGTGAGACTCATTTGGACAGCCCTCGAGGCCTGAGCAATCCTGACATCCCTGCGCTCCTGGACTGAAAACCATTACACCGGCAACGTTCTTCCTCGATTCGACATCACAGCGAACTTTGTCAAATACGTACCTTGTGCGGTTATCCGTATTTTTGGCCTTAGGTATCGGCGCGCGTCCCGACGACCATCCGAGTGCGGTCTGCCAACATCATTGTGCTGGAGCAAACCTCGCTGTACGAACATGCAGCTTTGGCGACATCGGGTTGCCCTGTTATGTATGCTGCCCTCGTGTGCCCAACTGGGCAAGGCCTGTGTATTCATCTCCAGCACAGACTGTAACACACCTTCTGCCGTCCCTGACTTTCGTGCAGGGCCAGTGTGAAAGACAGTGAACGATAGCCGTAAAAGTACACCTCATATGTAACATGGACGCAGGGTCATACGACGGTGAGTCTCGGCATGACCAAGCTGAATGATTCAGAAGTGGTTGACGAAGGCCTACAGAGTAAACCTCCACTAAGGAGTCCACATTTACGTGAAGCCTCGATCGAGTCGATATGCGATATGAAGCATACTTTTTCGATGCGGAGATTAAGCGTTCAGGGCTCGGAGGTGTCATCCACGTTGCATCTATAGATGGTGAGGCAATCCACCATGTACTTGGCGTGTCGTGTCCATCGTACTTGTTCACGGTGATTCGTCATCGACCTGCGTCAGGCTTGACGTCCTCGAAGATCACCGTTTGAATTGGCATTCAGTGCTACAACGGCGGCCGCCCCTACTTGTCCCGCAGCTGCGTCCATTGCCGTTCCACATGATGCTGAACGTGCGCCGATCGTGGAGCACGCCTCGGACGAATGGCGACTTGTGCCTCGCGACTCGAGACAGCATCCTCGGAGAAAGAACGGATGCGCGTGCGGTGCTACCTCGTTCATTGGAGGCTTCCATTTCATAGTTCGGCTTGCCCAAGTCGAACAGCATAAACCACACAGTAAGCTCCAGGATCCCTGCTTTAGGGCATGAGGGACTGACAATAGTGCATTGGTCAGGGCTTGGTCCCACGGAGGCCCGACGGAGGTGCTTCTGGTAGCTTTCAGGGCAAACAAACGCACAGGCTTTCGATCATGGTTTGTTGAACCCTCGGGTCGGATCAGATCATCACGGCACTTCTGGTCGGGTCCAATGAGGTCGGTTGCAATTGTCATAAATCTACTCGAGCGTGAAGTCTATTTGGCTCAACTGTCAAACTCATTTATAGATTCTCAGTGCCCAATGCTAATTGTGCTTCTTCGAGTAGTATCCACCTTCGGGAAACGCTCAGCAATGCGCGTGATTCGATGCGCGTACAGAAGACAGGGAAACTAACAGTGAGGCGCACGTAGAACATGACGAAGCTGCAATAATAGTCGCTAAATGCGACCCGGGAAGATGAGCCGCGCTCATTTGAAGGCACCGAGTATGAATACGGCGAATCGCCCGTACATTGCGGCGCGTGGTAAGCACCTCGAGCAGCCTCGCACCCTCCACATGGTGTCAGGCGCATTGATGAACATACTACCCAGACGCCCTGCAGCTGATAACTCGGAGCCCGAGCGCCCGAAACGCAGCCAAACACACCATGTGTCTCTGGTGCAGCCACCCCTTGCATACTCCTGCCTGCGTTGGTGTCGGTCATCTCGGTTCCAATCTGGGCGAATAACGTGTTTTGAGCACGCTTGTGGTGAGCATCACCGGCATATCGTACATTTTTTTGGCTAGTGACTATTCATGTTTTATGTGGCATGTACTATTGTTGTGGACCTGTCGCTTTCTCACAAAGCGAGTGCCGTCGTCTACGAGCTGCCATACCTGACCTCCCGCTAGGCTATAGCATGTACCATCGGCCTTCTGTTTAGCCGTCCATGCGACGTTTCAGCAAGTTCTGTCTATACATATCTGGCACAGTTATGTCGTAGCCCTGCTGGCTTCTCCAGTCGTAACTGGACGGAGTCGGTAGTTTGTGGTGAGCAGAACTCGTCTTCGCCATGCTTCTGTCTCGTAGTTACCCTGCCGCTTCTGATGTGCGGCTGACGAAGTCTGCCGATTGCCACCGTATTCCCAATCGTTTCCTGATCAAACTCAGTAGTTGCAAGAAGCCACACGCACCCGAACCTCGGTCATACCGACGGTGAACTTGTCGTAAGGCTCTCTGACGTTGAGGCCATTATACGTTGTTTGTTGATAGATTGTTTAGGTCTAGAGTCGAATAGCGCGCGCAGCCACAACCTAGGCCTTCGTTGCTATAGTACATTCGATTTCGCAGCACCGACAAGAACTAATAATCCCGCACTCTAGAACCCCGGTATCTCAACGCTATACAAGAATAGACATGTCGTCAGCGACTCTTCCCCTCTTCGGCACGTGTGCGTATCCAATTCACCCCATGTGGACGCAGTACGGTGCTAAGATTTGACTCAGATGCTCAATCCGCTTCGGCTTGTAGTGGCATGTTGCATATTGCGCGGTCTGGCACCACAAATGGGCACCTCTCGCCAGTCCTCTCCGATCCAGCCGGTCAGGCGGCCGCCTATGTACCGGCGCGGTATCGTTGTCATCCAGACGGCATCCTACTTTCCGGTAGATAGGTGGCTAGCACATAAAAGCGAGTGAGCTCCCCTCATCCACTGCATCCCATCCCCCGAGCTTCCAATACTCAAGGCATCTAGTCGAAGTCTCACTTTCTCGATATGCGATTCCTTGCTGGCGCCGTCGCCTTTAGCATCGCCGCGCACTCCCTCCCCAGGGTCTTGTCGCAGGAGGAGGTCACCTCCCCTGCTCCAGGGTCTCAGTCGTTCAACTACGACGTCAACACAGGTCTAGTCATGCAGATGCAGACGTCGGGGCAGTCTGCCCCGCAACTCGAATACACTACGGACAATGGCGCTGCATACACAAACCCGTATGATGCCTGGAAGATCGGCTCCAACGGTAATTCTCAGCCCCGTCCCCGCTCTTGTTCTGCTCTGACGATGATACACAGGGCCCCTCTTGTTGGAGGACTACCACTTGACCGAGCTCTTCGGCTCGTTTGACCGCGAGCGAATCCCGGAACGTGTCGTCCACGCCAAAGGTGGTATGTAGCGCTCATTGAAGTGCTGCTAGATGCGATGTCACTGACCTCGCATGTCTATTTATTAGCTGGGGCACATGGGTATTTCGAAGTTACCAATGCATCATTCTGTAGGCAGTATACTATGCTGTGCGTGTACTCCTATTATTGCTTACATGAAACTAACACTGATGTCTGCTATCCCGTAGGGATATGCTCAGCGAGGTCAGCACCGCAGTTTTCTGCATGCCGATATGCCCAACTGAGGCTTCTCTTTTCAGGATGGACTCAAGACACCTGTGACTGGTTCGTTGCCTTCCATGAATAGGTTGATTTAATTGCTGACATATGCGCCGCCATAGTCCGTATCAGCACCGTCACCGGTGAGACAGGTGCTTCCGACGAATTACGTGACCCGCGCGGGTTCGCAGTGAAGTGGGTGTCAACCGCGAGGTTGCTCCGTTTGCTATGCTCAACAGATTCTAGGTTCCGTACTCGGAAAGGAATTCTAGACATTGTGATGAACAGTGCGTTGTCTCTTGTGTGTTTCATCACCTGGATAACCTTAGCATCTTCTAGATACGCCTGTGTTTTTCGTCCGAGACCCGTCGAAGTTCCCATATTTCATCCACGTAAGAACTACTGCTTCACATTGTGATAACAACATTGACGTGTTTGATTTACAGACCCAGAAGCGGAACCCCCAAACGAACTTGCGAGACAAAGAGTACGTTTTCTGGCGTTTCAGACAATGGCAAAGCTGATGTCCCCCTTCAAAGCTTGTTTTGGGACTTCCTCAGTTCGAACCCGGAGTCGTTGTACCAAGTCATGATTTTGTTCTCCGATCGCGGGACGCCTTACGGGTTCAGGCATATGAACGCTTTCACTGGTCACGCATACCGGTACGACATGCAATCAGTCGCATCTGATACGGTTGCTGACATTACCCTCGCATAGGTGGATCCAGACAGATGGATCGTTCCACTATGTGAAGCTGGACTTCGAAACCATGCAAGGAGTAAGTCTGTCAAGGTGTCTGCGTCCTCGTCATGTCTGATCGCTCGTGAATTGGGCAGGTCAAGAACTTCACTAATGCCGAAGCCACAGTGATTCAGGGTCAGTCCATGGGTTCCACGCGAGCTTCTGTGGCGGTACTGACACAGAGGACAAAGGTACAAACCCCGACTTCGCGACCCAGGACCTATACGAGGCTATCGCGAACGGATCCTACCCCGGCTGGACAGTTTACGCGCAGGTCATGACTCCGCAGCAGGCTGAGAACTACACCTACAACGTCCTCGACCTCACCAAGTGCGTCGCATGATTGGTAGCTGTCGCTCTAACTGAGCCATTCTCTCCCAGGGATTGGGACGACTCTGTTCCCAAGGTCGAGATCGGCAAGATGTATCTCACGCAGAACCCGACGAAGTACGTTGCGGTCCACTGCTTCGGTAGCATCGCATCATGTTGCTTACTCACTGCGTAGCTATTTCGCGGAGATCGAACAAGCAGCCTTCTCACCGTCTCACCTTGTGGACGGGTGGGCTCCCTCTGCTGACCCTATGTTGCAAGCGCGCATGTTTGCTTACTCAGGTGTGTACGAACCGGTCGGGATGCACACATACCTACTTAATGCGTACCCACGTAGACACGCAGCGGTACCGCCTCGGTATTAACCATATGGTCTGTACCGTTTCTCCACTTGTTCACGTGCACGGCCTGACTTGGCCCGTAGCAAATCCCCGTCAATGCTCCTAATGTACCAGTCGGTGAGTTGACGTCTTGATTCGTATTAAACCCTTGCTTACCCTCGTTAGCTAACTTCGAGCGTGGTGGACATATGAACATCGCTGGCAATCAGGGCACTAGGCCCAACTACATGTCGACACTCAGTCGACTTGGGCTATACAACCGTACCTACACACTTGATTCCCACCAACAATGGACGGTGTGTACGCATTTCCCCCGCTCGTGCCGGGTTGTCTCACGCTCGATGCTCTAGGGTGGTGCTGTGCAGTCTTTGTCTATGGTCACCGAGATCGACTTTGCCTGGCCGAGGATCTTCTGGAACACCATGTCTGAGCAGGACCAGCAGAACCTAATCAGGTGCGTTCTCCCGCGCACCTCCCGGGCTTTCTCACATACCATCCCCTTTCACACAGTAACGTGATTGGTCACCTCGGTGAAGTCGTCAGCCAGGAGGTCCGAGAGCGGCAGGTTGCCTTGTTCAACCATGTCAACACGACACTGGCCCAAGCCATCGCCGCTGGCGTCGGTGTGGAGAACATCCAGCCCATGTCCTTCTACTACGGCGCGACGTGGCTCAATCACACTGTCTACAGCACCGAGAGCACCTTGAACTTCGTTTGAAATGCGGCCGTGGGTCAGGCATTCCGTGCCAAATGATCATGACACAGCTAACGGCACATTAAACAAAGGCCCATGACTCCCTGCTCGTTTTAACTTTTTATGATCAAAATAGACTCTGCGCTCGCTTCCTTAGTTCACGTCTTCGTTACTATTATAGTTTCACTGGGATTTAATCACTTATGTATCCTTCGAACTATAAAGTGTCATATATTTCATCCTATGGTATCGTTCCGTGCACTTGTAATGATACATTGATGGCGTTCAATACTAACAGCCACTTATCCATGATCACTGGCAGTCAGAGGCAGATCCACGTAGGCGCCTGGAGGTAGATCTCGGATCGGGTCGGAACTGGCCGAAAGTCCTGGGCGCCTCGCGCAACCTCCAGCAAGTTCCAAGTTGCGAATTCCAACGTAGTCCGTCCGAAACTTCCAGCGCAGCGGGAATTTGCTAGAAGAGACGCACCCTGTCCCCATAGCTAAATAAGCTCTTCACTCAGAGCGTTGGGCTCGGTCAGATACACAAGTTCCGTAGTGTCACCAAGCCCTCCGCACACGAGGGGGCAGGAAATCGATGCGGTTACCGGGGTCGACATATCGACATAAGGCTCCGGTCGTATACCCCCCTCCCCCGGGCCCGTGGGATATTACCGCATACAGACGATTTGTCATATGTTTGTTCTGAGATTGCCGCATTGGGAGGGATTAAAACATAAGCAGCAAGAATACACAACACAAGATCGGACTCAACACATAGTACTCTTACAATCGCTAGTTGATCTTCTTCTTTTCTCGAGGTCCCTTCCTCACCCGTACCCCTGCATTCGCATCGCAGAACCAATCAGTATCCTCGGGCGCGGCCGTGAGGTTGACGCAGGCGTAGTGAAACTTTGACCGGCGGGATAGCGTGTCAGTCACGAATCGGCCGGCGGCAGCACCGTAATATGTTAACGTACCCATTGTCCGCAAGCGGGCCCTTTGCAGCGTATCATTGTCTCGGAATTTCCGACTTCTCCGCAAATACACGCGGTGTTCGAGGTCTGCTCGTGTTCCGAGTCCGAGGAAGCAGACTGAGCTTCTGCCAAGATAGAAGAGTTCTAGATGCGAGCGACAGGGTTAAAGATGTCCGAATGTGATAGTCTAGCCACTGAGCTGACCTCTTGTAACCCTTCGCTAAGATGAGGGTGCCTCCTGAGAGGTGGCAGTCGAATTCGAAGGGATTGGTCAGGCAGCTGCATAGGCGGAGCGATACCGGAGTCGTCATCCTCGGGCACTGTGTTGTGCTCGTCGCTTTCGGAAGAAAGCTCTGCATCACTCATACTGTCAGCGCCAGTGGGGCTACTAATGCCGTCCGAGCCCGAGCCAGGGGTTGACACCATCGGGACGAGTCCGGAGCGACCGCTGCTCAGAGTCTCCTTGGAGACTGCAACGCTAAGGTCACTAGTTCTAATGATAAAACAATGTTATAAGAATTCGCCTCCGCCGGCGAGATTGACGTCCTTCCCACAGAATTCGCAGTACCGGAGAAGCTCAGCAGCGGGCTAGAAACCTTGTCAGCCCCCTATAAATGCGGAAAAAATCCTGCCTACCTTCACAGAGGTTTCACCCGACATTTTGTGCTATAAGCACTAGCCGGGAGACTCTCTGAACTCTCACCACGACTCGGACTGAGTCGTTTCGCGGCGGGGTGAAGCGGCGGGGTCTGGTGGTCGGTCGCTGAGACTCTCCGCTCGTGCATCTGGAGGCCTCCCGCGGGTTTCTGACACCTCAAGACGATTCGCAGACACCTGTCGTGCTTGTTGCATGATGGTCGGACCCACTTTACGGCGGGATGTGCTGTATGAAGCCCTCCTAGAGCCGTTTCCAGATGACTAATCGACTTAAGGACCCCGCGGACCCCCCCTCCCCCTACCCGGGGTCCCGGCATCTTCCGGCGCTCCCCTCGTGCCTCCGCAGTCACACCGTCTCGGAAGCAGGGTCAATGACTTACTTTGTGCTTCATGTGAGTCAGCCTTACGTTTACTAACAAGGTAGGTGAAACTATGGGGCTCCTTAGTGCAACTTTAGCTATGCTGCCACAGCAATTCTTCTCACTGGCAGTGCTGGCTTCCGGGCTTATCAAGCAGCCAGAGAAGTCACACTGAGGATAATTTTCTGTCAAGAGGAGGAAGATTTATCGAACCCGTTGAAGGTGATTCGCGAAGAGCATTCACTTGATTACGCGCCCTCTTTTTTTCTAGGTATCGCGACCACACCCACATTCTGTGAAGATTGACCACGGTGTTTTGCCCTCGCATTTTTGGCAATTCGAAAACATCTAATCTATCACTGGAGAGTATCTGGGCATAACCCAAGCTAACGCATAATTGGCGCACCACACGAGACCCATATTGAATTTGGCACGCTCCGATAACACCGACACTGCCTTCCTGCAACACACAATGTAGTGGATCTTCAGAAAGTACGCAACTTCCCAGCGTGGTCTTCGCACTGACTGTCAATTGGTAGTCTTGGACGGGGCATATTTAGCTACACAAAATCAAGAGGCGGCTGATTTTAAAAGGACGTGCCCTGAGCCATAGGCTTCCCTTGATAAGCGGGAATTGCATGTATATCGTGCACAAGACAGTTCAGCGCTTTGACGGATATAACTTCCGTGCGTCCTCATGAATGCCTTCTCGCGTGCCGGGAACCCTTCTCCGATGGAGTACTCCGTGGTCAGGCTAGCATGCTGCCGCTAACCACGCGGTTGATGACCGGATAGTACGTCACCCACCATTCCCGACGGAGCATTCCCTTTTTTTTCGTTGACTCAGCGGTTGCAATTGCACCTGCACTTTCAGGGGTGAGTGCGTGGGTTTCTCAAGCCCGCCGCTGCCCGGGCCTCCGACCTATGCAAAGGACAGACCAGTTGTGAGAATTTTAAGCCATATACATGCAAATGAGCTGAACCTGTGCAACCAATGACTACTCAGTTTAGATGCAGTGTGTCGCCTGTGATGTATCGATCAAGGCCCCTCGTGTTTTATCGCGACTCTCCGGCCGTGACACCGGATCCCCCAGGGATTTGGTGTTCCAAGTACTGCCCTTTGGCTGGCCAATGTGCCAGTAGCGGCGGACTGGGTATACTTCGCCATTGAACAAGGCTTCGCTCAATTTTCTGTTCATGGGTATAAGAAGAGAAAGAGACAACATATGAATCTATTGCTGTACGGCATCCTCTCAAGCGCGCTTTTGGCTGCCACGGCTAAATATTTGCACCTCACCAGCGCACCGTCGGACCTCCTGCGCCGTATTTGAAGAGTTATCCGATCAGACAAGACAATCGCGCCGCCCTGTCGTTTCCCAGCCGTCAGTTCGTTCGTCATATCCTAGATTGTCGGCTGACAGCGTCTGCCACGGTGCAGCTGCCGCCTGTACACAACGTGTCTGCAGAGGCAGAGAGTGGCCTCATACCCGTGCCGAAGTATCGTAAACTGACCGCTGCTTTGCACCCTGCACTGCGTGCCATCTGGGACAACTGGGGGATTTGCACGGCTGAGGATGCGATGAAATTGCATGTCTCATTGACCGTCCGCATTTTTGGGTCATATCACCGATCATTTGCGCCGACGACGACTTGACTTGAGAGATCACTGCTAGGACATCTGTGCCAGTTCATTGATTGTAAACTCGGTTTCAATTCAGCAGGCCACCGCGCCCCTGTCGTCCGGGATTTTGGCCGCATAGTATACGATATGATAGGTCGGGGAGCGCAATAAAATGACATTGCATAGACTGGATCTACGTCTCATCAGAAGTCGTGGTGGGCAACGTGTATTGAGACGTTGGCCTGCCACCCGCCGCAAAATGTTGTCCGCAGCTACTTCTGCTTCCTAGTTCACGTCTACGGCTGCGATGTCCGTCGTCTTACACTTCCTACACAGCCTCATTGGTCAGAAAGTGGAGTTCTCTCAGGTGCAAGTTTTCACATCACGAACTTCGTGGACCCTGAGAGTGAAGCTCGAAGATTTCGAGTAGCCCCAGGCCTGCGCTCCGCGTCGCTGTATACATATGTTGAGCGTCAGAAATGCCTCATTCACCTGTCCGTCTGCGCGGCCTCGAGTCGGGGCACTGTTGTACCCACGCACGGCGGTCGCCGGGTGCGTGTGCTAACTTGAAGTATTACTGCGAGCTCCCCATTTCCGATTACGACCAAATGACACAACAGTCCTCATCCTTAATATGTGTAGCGATAACTCACACGGATTGCAAGACTGATGGACTACTAGTATTGACCGAGCGAGAGCTGATTCCCGTTGAACCTGGACTCCACATATGGGGCGCACGGCGTGCTGTAGTAAAAAGAATTTCGTAACTTGCGTAGATATCGGAACAGATCTGGGACAATAGCCCTATTAGTCAGCCAAAACCTGTCGGCACTTGCCGGCCCATTTTGCTCCGCGCTTAAAGTTGGTGCCACCGAGAGTCCCGGTCAGCCTCAATTGTATAGGAGGCTATGCAGACCTTAGCGGAGAGCGAGGACGGCCTGGAAACTTCGGAGCCTTGAACAACACAGGCTCATGCGTGAAGTTCCGAAGGGAGAGGCAGTGAGTGCCGATTACAATCCAGAACAAACTCCGACGCCCCAGAAAGGCCTTGGGAGGGGACAGAATCTGTCGGAGGGTATAACTACCTCTCCGGCATTGGTTCCGACCATCGACGCAAGCCGTATTCTCGGGTCCGAAGCACCTCAGCAGCCATCGTGAATGCAGTATAAATTGGACTCCGTGTTGCAATATAAGTCAGTACTTACAATCTGAACCATCGTCCCCATGGCTACTCGTTATAGCAGCTCCTCTAGTGATCATGTCCAGGTCTCTGTGAGTGGCATCAATTGCCTACACCCATCAACCAACTTACCACCGTCTAGAAGGTCCGCCCAGTGGAATCGTCATCGACGCTGGGTAGGCCAGTCCGCTTCGTAGGCGGCCAATTCGCAGGGCGTACGCTCCGTGCGGAACTAAACGAATTGCAGAAGGCTGATCTGGGCCGAAAGTGCGTTATCATCTTCGTTCGATGTGATGTTAGCTAACATCTCTTCATCGCAGGTACGCGCGGAAAGACCGCCGGCCACTCGATCCGCCGCCAGTCGTCCAGTTTCAGCTATTTGAGGTGTTCAACGCCGGTACACCTCTGCAAACAGAGAAAGAGTTCGAAGACTACGAGTGCGCGAACTCCCGTTTCTTTACCTATGATGTCAGGTTCTTGGTTCACATGCCCTACCATTCAGAGAAATCAAGAGTTTCGGTGTCCTCTGTCACGTCGACCTTTTCCCCATCCTAGACCAAGATGGATCCGAGTCTGACGAGGACCAAGAAGCAACATCGCAGGCGGTTACAGAACCCCCCCAGCCTCCGGTCTTCCCTGGAGCGGTTGGGCATGCATCAAGACGATCCACGTCTAGCCCGTACCATCCAGGTTACTCGCCTCCACCGTCACCTGCTTCCTATGCCGTGCCACAACTGCTGCCTTCGTCGTTGGCACATCACTTCCAGTCAATTCCAGCACCGTTACCGGCGCCGGACTTGCTTTCATATCCGCTGCCAACGACCACGACGTCATCACTGCTGCCATTCTTCATGCCAAGCGCTCCATTACCCCCCGACATGGCTGTCAACCTCCCGGACGCCACCCCTGATCACGTTCTCGTTGCAGCACAAATGAATCAGCAGCCCATGCACGTCGACCATCTACCAAACGACCAATCACCCCTCGACCCCGACATCATCGCATACATGGGCGACTTCCCAATACGAGAGAGTTCGAAACGCACCATGGACCTCGTCGGTGGGACCTTCGTCCAGTCCTCCGGCCTCGAATACCAGGGTCGAAAAGCGCTCATGTTCGTGTTCTCGGTGCGTATCGTTGACCGTATGATCTACGGGGTTCGTATTGACGCATACTCGCATTCAGGATCTAGCTGTAAAGACAGAAGGGGCGTTCATATTGCGCTACCGTGTATTCAACATATTCTCCCAAGCATCTGGGGTGCACATACCTATACTTGCCCAATGCTTCGGGGGGCCCTTCAAGATCTACCCGAGCAAGGAGTTCCCGGGTCTGCGTGCCTCGACGAACCTGACCAAGGTAAGTGCGCAGTCGTGGTTGCATCTTTGAACTGCTGACGAAAGGCCAGCACATCTCCCAATTTGGAGTGCGGCTGAACCTGCGTGAAACCGAGCGCAAGCGTCGGAAACACGACGAGGGCTTGGTCAAACGGACACAGGACAGTGGCGTTACCCCTTCTTCGGGAGAGCATTCCTCTTCCTCCTAGCCGCCGCCGGTAACGTGGTCATCCTCCCGCATGTCGAGCAGCGCTGACCGTGGCAAGGAAAAGCAACGCGCTTCAGACTGAATACTCTGTGACAATGCGGGCATGTGATTACGTACGGTATACCGTACTAGTGCTCGTTTTCCTTCGCTTGAGGTTTCTGCTTGGGGCCTCCGTCAGCGCCTGCGCTTGCATGCAGCAATGCTTATGGACAGTGATATAGGCCCCGGATTGATTGTATATATCCTACTTACTTGCAAGTAATTTTGGGTACGATACACTGACACTTGACGTGGAGGTTGAATGTGGTTCTGAAGGGGTTGGGTACGCGTTTCGTCCGCATGACATATAGCACAGATGCATAGTAGAATGCCTTGGGCGATAGGTAATGACTGAAGCTATCATGCTGTTCGATGATCATCCGTATTCCCGCTTGTATGCACAGTTGTATATGACCGCACAACATATACGTCGACTCACACCATATATACTTCACAGAGTGATATATGCGCTCCTCGAATGTTCTGAGGGCTGAGGTGCTCCCTCTCGCCGCCCAAGAGAATCGAGTCCTGTGGGCTGCCATGGACGCCGGGCGCTTCAATGAACAGCTGGTCGGCTCTTGTGTCGAGGCACATATAATCTAGCCCACGAGAGTAAAGGTAGGCCATGCCTACGAGTATCTAGCAAGCAGTATACAGGCGTCAACGGGAGCGCGAAGACAAGGCGGCGGCAATGGGCGATGACGGTTCAAAGGGAGGTGACGGTAACCGTGACCTTGCAAGAAGGCGGTCGAGAAGTTGATGTTGATTGATGACTCTGGCATCCAGCAAAAGCGTGCACTAGCCCACTGACACATATGTACTTCTTGTAGTCGTGCACGGGGGAGGCTGGGGAAGAGGCAACTGGAGACCACGATAATGGTGGTCAAGGTGCAACTGACATGCTACCGGGAAGATCGGACGGCGGGACAGCCGCCCTAGTCAACGTTGCATCTAGGTAGGATTTCAGTCAGCAAACGCGAACTAACTGTATGCCATAGAGATGGCTAGTGCCCGGCGGCCAACCATGAGTTTGAAACAGCAACAGGGTTGGCTGCACTTTCAAAAATGGCCTGGAGGTTAGGGTTGATGCTGCGGCCGCCATCCGTTTGGGTGCACTACTGCCTGATTTCCGACGTGTTGATACGGCTAGCTTGAGAAATTCAGAGTTTGGCAAAATCGACAAGAAGACGCGTTCAGAGTGAACCATAAATGCCAGTACTTGTGGCCGGGAGCCACTGCCCCGGACAGACCAAGTGTATCATCATGGCAGTCGCGCCGCGCACCGACCATCATTGGCAGTCTGTAAAATGGCATCCTCTTGCTAATGAGAAACACGAACTTAGAAAAAATCGTCAGAACGACGAACTGCAACATAAAGTATTACCAGTCCTCGGTCAAGTGTTGCAAATTCGAGAGAATACTACAACGCGATTCTACCTCTGCCCTCCATTGAACGTTTGTACACAATCACATAGCAAGACGCCTCTGATCAGAACGACAGCTTCAATGCAGTCTTGAGACGGTCCTCGAGTCCAAAGGATGCAAAAACACGACAGATAATTTGCAATTAGTATACAATGCTTCCCCGCAGCGTCGAGGTCGAACTCATTAGAAGATCCGGTTCCTCCACCTTCACGGCAGTTCCTTGGATCACAGCAAGATCCTTAAGATCTTTCTGCAATATCTTTGTCAAATGCACCAATCCCGCCTGCTCCTCCGCCAGGATCTGCACAATGCGTCAGCATCGCTCACCACACGCCCACGCAGACCGTCCACCGCGAAACAAAACACTACTCACCTGCGCGATCTGCTGCAGGCCCTCCTCGTCGACGACGGCCCACTCGACTCCACCGGCCTTGCGGTCTCGCTCGCGGGCCGCCGTGACGGCGCCAACAAGCGCCCAGAGCTCGTTCAGCTTGCCGCGCATCCTGCCCGTCCCACCAGGCCGGCGGATCTCCTGATCGATGTCTTCCAGCGCCGCGCGGAGGGCCTCTTCCTCAGGCCGGATCGCGGACGAACGCACCGCTGGGATCAGCAGGTGCAGGTGCTGCACGACCTTCAGGACGCGGTGCGTGATCTGTGTCTGCAGTGCCGTCGCGCGGTGCAGCCGCGCGACGTTCGACAGCTCGTGCCGCTGCGCGAGGGCTTGGATCCGCGTCCGGAGCTCCTGCGGTTGGTTGTTGTCGGTCACTGTCAGGAGATTGGAAAATCAGAAACACCCACTTTTAGCCGTTCTTGGTGCATCCCGGCTTGTTGCGTCTGTGCCTCTACCCGTTTCTGTAGGTCATCGAAGCCAGTCGCAACCACAGGGACTAGACTAGAGGGGTGCGTTGTCAAATACGAGAATGCTCTACGACACACTGCCCTGACGTACCAGCCCGGATCGGGGTTCTCTTTAGCTGCCTTTTGCCACATCGCATCATTCGTTGCGTTCGGAGGCCGCCCGTATAGATGTGCTTGCGAAGGGTCGACGAGGTTGTAGAAGTAGTGCTAACTCGCACCCTCAACACGCCGGTGTATACTAGGCAGATGTCAACGTACCTGGAATCGACATTGAGGCGACGCCGGATTCCACGCGTGGTAGATGCCCTCTATCCGCTGCTGAAGCGACATGAATTGTGACTGCGCGTCCGCCTGTGTTTGCCCTGCGAGAACCTGCGGGCGCGAAGAGAAGAGTCCGCCCTGTGTTGCGCCGAGGGCCGAGCCGTTCAGTGTGCTCCCGCCGAAGAGGGACGGTCCCCGCTGCACCTGTGGGGCCTGTCCGAGGGTCGAGCCGCCGAAGAGCGACGTTCCGCTCGGGCCAGCTTGAGGTTGGTTGTTGAAAAGATTGGGCACAGAGGACGTCGCGGTACTCCCGAAGAGACCTCCAGAAGGTGCTGATGCGTTGTTGTTGTTCGAGCCAAAGAGGCCGCCACTTGGTGTGGGTGCTGCGTTCGTCGTACTGCCAAACAAGCCCCCACCGGTCGTGTTTGTGTTTGATGCGCCCGTGTTTCCGAAGAGCCCGCCACCAGTCGTATTCGCCCCTCCGTTGTTTCCAAACAATCCGCCCCCTACCGCGCCGGCATTGTTTGTCGCATTGGTGTTCCCAAACAGACCGCCCGATGGCTGAGCAGTTGTCGTGTTCCCGAAAAGACCACCTCCGGTCGCATTCGCGTTCGCGTTTGTGTTGCCGAAAAGCGGGTTGCCCGTGGTCCCAGCCGAGGTTCCTGCAGCAGGTTGGTTACCGAAGAGTCCTCCAGCAGCTGGCTGTGCAGGTGTATTGCCAAACAAACCTCCGCCCAACGTCTGCGTATTGGTTGTGTTGGTGTTTCCCCCGAACAGCCCACCTCCCCCCGGTTGCGTGTTCGTCGTGTTCGTGTTCCCAAACAGCCCGCCGCCTGCTGATTGCGTGTTCGCCGCATTCGAGTTCCCGAACAGCCCGCCACCTCCTGATTGCGTGTTCGCCGCATTCATGCTCCCGAACAGCCCTCCACCACCGGCCTGCGTATTCGTTGCGTTCGCGCTCCCAAACAGCCCACCACCCGGCTGAACGTTCGCCGCGTTTGTATTCGTGTTCCCAAACAGGCCCCCTCCACCAGATTGCGTGTTCGATGTGTTGGTGTTGCCGAACAATCCCCCGCCCGTCTGCGCGCTCCCGGTCGTGGCTCCAAAGAGCCCCCCTCCACCCTGTTGTTGTTGCTGTTGCTGTTGCTGAGGCTGGGCTAGAACAAGAGACATACCGCCCGCAGCTGGTTGTGTCGCGTTATTCGTCGAGCCAAACTGCCCTCCACCCTGTTGTGGTGTGCCACTGGACGCGTTTTGCGTGTTGCCAAAGGAGGGGAACATTATGGTCTACGTTGCATTAGTACGAGCATCAACATCGCGTCAAATAGGGGTCAGCTCACCTCCGTTGGACGCGTCGGTGGTTGCGGAAAACAGAGAGTCTAGGACTACAGTGCGAGTCGACTGCGATGAGCTTGTTTGTCTGTGCTATGGGCGCTAGTTGCATTTGTTCTCAACCGTGCTTGTTAGAAATCCACATGGTGGTCAATGATTGTTCATGCTGTCTCGAATGCCTCTTGGTATCCTGCTCCTCTCCAAGGGTCTACACTATACCACCTAGCCGGCAACTGCCTGACAAGTTTTACTGGCCGTCATCGATCCTTTCTCTCTCCGGATCCACAACAAAGTATGATTTGAAGGAATAATGTTCTGTCTGCACAACATCTCCCGGAATACATGTTTTCATCGAGTACGCGCCAGCTCGTGGGCCCTCACCCCATCACGCGCCGGCAATCGCATACGAACTGTACGGGAACGTCAAGATTGTCAACCCACTCAACATGGTCGCATCACTCGTCGTCGTCGTCTTGTTTTTCACTACACCCGCGAAGACTGTGCCCCGGAGCCCGTCCGGGACGGTTGTGACGCCGTCGGCGTGGATCAACGTGAAGGTCGTGCGCATATCGTGGTACCACGCCATGTAAGTTGGTGCATGGATGTCGCCCGACGCGCTGCCATCATAGGAGACGCTGATATTCTGGCCCATGACAGGCGATGCTGGCGTGATCGTCAGCGCGGGGAACGTCTGCACGGGAAGCTCGGGGTTCGTCGCGGGACATGACGTGATGAAACCCGCTGCGCGAAGGGGTCGTCAACTCATCAGACATGCGGGTCCGAACAACCCGGAATGCGTACCTGCCAGTGACCAGACACCGCTGAAGTGCAGCGGCGTCTCAAAGTCGCCGTCCCAGGGCTGCTGCTTCTTGGCCGCAGAGTTCACCCAGCCCGCCTGGCGCGCCTCGATGTGCGAGATGGCCTGCCAAATCATCGAGCACAGATTAGCAAACCTGGGACCAACGTGCTGTCTAGCGGACGCACCAATGATGCCGCGAGGATCTCCTTGCTCTCCACGAAGATGGCAGCGCCCATATATGCGGCCGCGCCGACCTGCTCGAGCGTCTGTGACAAGGACACCCACGACTGCACGTCCGTGTACGGGCTGCCCAGCCGCGTCAACGACAACTCTGCCTCACATCCCCCGACGGCGGCAACTCACTAAGAATAGGTGCAGGGCGCAGGTGCGTCAAAGCCGAGCTGGCTTGTCAGGAAGTCGACGTGCGTGCGCTCGTGCTCGCGGATCTGGGCGAAGCGGCCGCGGACCCATGGCTCGTACCCGGCGTCGGCAAATGCCTGCGCGTCGTATTCCGCGAGGCCCTGGACGTAGAATGCGTGCTCGATGTGCTCCAGCGTGAGCGCATACTGCATGATACTCGTGTCTGGCGGGCGCGCGGTCAGGACGGTGGCCGGACGAAACTCGCAAGGACAGACCTGTTACGGGGACGGGGGCGCTGCGACGCGCGGGCGCCGCGGCGGCGAGCCAGGCGGAGGACAGCGCAAGGACGGTCGAGAGCAACATCATCATCGTTCGTGAAGCGCGAGGGGAGAAAGCCGCTGCGTGTCCTGGGGAACCACCAAAATGAGGCTCGAGGAACTCCTCGCGCGACTTCTCTTCGCTTTATATGCGGGCGCACTCTTCCGACTTCGCGACGTCGCGGATCTATCAGCGGCGTGACAAGGCTTTGGCTGACCAGTTTGATGACCGCGAGTAAGGCGCGCGTAGAAGCCCTGCATTCGAACGTGCTGCCTGACCGATGGGTTGATAGGAGCGACACTAGCCAATAATCGCTGCCTATGCTTGTGCTGCCAATTCACAATCCCCAATGCGATCAGTCTTACATTGTCCATGGCGTGACGAGACCCTGCCTACAGGATGACCAGTAGACGAATATTTAGACACCTGAACGGCCGCCGCCGCGACGATGCGCGCGGCCGATAGCGAAGCGAGGGTGTATATGAAACCGAGGGCGCGTCTGTGAGCTTTCCTGGCCTTCTTTCCACCGCGATTGGCTCACACACCCTTCCTGCTCTGCGTCGTTTCTCGACAGCCCTGGTCAACGCCAGGTACGTAACTTCCAAGTTTGCTCATACACGCTTGGCGGCTAGTCAGCCTTTGCACACAGCTGACCTGCGAGGCGTCGCGCGTGGAGTGGCATACCGCCGCTGCGGAAGCTCAATGGGCCTGCGAGTAGCCTACGTATAAGACGTGGGGCTAATGGCCACAATTCAGAGGGGGCTTTCGAAGAGTTGGTTGTCAGTGTCGACGCCCGCTGCTCAGGCGACGCAGACATCCACATTGAGCGGTCAAGGAGGGAGATCGACGCCGTCATCGCATTACACATATACTACACAGAGTTCGCTGTCGTTTGCACTTCCTTCCTTTCGCCATGACTATTGATTGTCCACCTCATGCGCCGTCGAGTCATACGGCATCTGCACGATCGCAAGGCCGGTGACCATATTCGCATCCGTGAGGGGCATATCCTCGTTCGACACAACGGCCACGTACAGCGTGCCGTGCACGCTATCCGGCACTGTCGTCTGATTGTTGTCGTCCAAGGGCGTGAACACCGCCTCGAGCCCACTCAGCCACGCGGCGGACTTCCCGCCCGAAGCATCGAACGTGAGCTCGATCGTCGAATTGGGCGCCGGCGATACGTTGTCGGTGATGCTCAGCATAGGGAGCGGGGTCACGGGAAGTGCCGGGTTCGTCGACGGGCACGACGTGATGAATTGCGCTGTATAGATGAAGTTGTCAGCCAGCACACATGTAAACCCAGCTGGGAGTACGAACATGCGAGGGAGTAAACTCCGGTAGGTGAAAGGAACGTTTCGAAGGCGCCGTTCCATGGCTGGTTCTTGAGCACTGAAGACGAGATCCACGAGGCTTGGCGTTGCTCTATGGCGAGGAT
Organism: Fomitopsis betulina; assembly: GCA_022606075.1. Classification (NCBI taxonomy): domain Eukaryota; kingdom Fungi; phylum Basidiomycota; class Agaricomycetes; order Polyporales; family Fomitopsidaceae; genus Fomitopsis; species Fomitopsis betulina. The sequence goes on from JABYQK010000154.1 coordinate 60,197, forward strand.
GGACTGTGAAGGGATCTTAGGCTGCTTCACATCATTCGCGATCATCCAACGTACCCCTGCTAAAGTCAAGGCATCTTTGTCGTCGATGTACTGCGCAGCACCTAAGTACGCCGCGGCACCGACACCCTCAAGAGCGAACGACAGCGCGACGAACGATTCCGGGTCCGTGTGCGGGCTTCGCGAGCCTGTCAGCAGTGCCCGTGGCGCGCGGAACCGCGACTCACAAGCTGTAGTTGCAGGGCTGCGTGGCGTTGTCTCCGAGGGCAGCCTTGAGCGTGTCGACGTGCGTGGCCTCGTGCGTGCTGATTTGGACGAAGCGGCCGCGCACCGAGTCGGGGTAGCCCGCGTCGCTGAACGCCTGTGCATCGTACTCCGCGAGGGCGCCCACGTAGAACGCACTCTCGAGGTACTCGAGCGTGAGCGCGTACTGCAAGATGTTCGCCTCTGTGCACATGGGTCAGCAGGTGGTCTGTGGGGCCCCTAGTAGTGTGTGCTCACGGTCGGGAGCGGGAGGTGTGGGCGCTCCGTGGGCGAGCACAGCGGCGGCGATGAATGCGGTGAAGATCTTCGTGAACATGGTTGAGTAGAGTGTGCGGAAAGTGCTGGGACAGGGAGTGGGGCAGGCTCAAGTAGCAAAATGCGGTGGGGTATGTGGTGTTCTGCGAACCGATGGCAAAGCATGCCGCCTGCTCCCGCATTTTAGGCGTTGGCGGATGGTGGAGGAGAAGCCGGATGTGAGGCGGGTGAGCGTCGGTAGAGGAGGTATGGCTCGACTGCGTGGGAAAGACCTCGGGAGTGTCGGGCATCGTATACGCCCGCGCGGAGATCGCTTAACGCAGAGGTCACTGGCAGTTCTAGGAAAGGGTTAGCAATGTGTATGCCTCTATTGAGTACACACCCAACACCTATTTATCAGTCCAGACCCGTCCAAACCTCGTGGTGGAACTTTGCCGACAGTCGAACGAGAGAGATGTTGCGAGACTTGTACAGGACAGACAGGGAATGATGAGGGAGACGAGCTTGACTACGAGCGAGATGGTGGGCGAGGCGAACGACTGTGGAGGCAAACCTAGCGGGGCCAAGCAACGAGCTAAATATAAGCATGACGTCGTTAGTCGCGCCGTAAGCGCCGTCGTGCACAGTCACCAGCGTATGTTCAAATTCGTCGTAGAGCACTCACGTGTAATTAAGACAACGTAGATGCAACGAATTCATTCGCGGGTCCATAGATGCTGGGTCGGAGGCCCGCCAGTTTTTGCCCGGATTTTTTTTTCGCAGAAATCTGCCGACCTGGCGGCGGTTCATGTCCGGATTTCTGAGACTGGCCTCATTTGGGCCCGATTTTTGTCCGGATTTCTCGGTTCGGCCTCTAGAAGGCTATTTCGCATCCAATGCGACTCTTGCAATGTATCCGAGGCCTTCAGGAGGTCTACCAAGGCTGCAGAGCAGCACTAGGGCACAATATAGGGTGAATGGCAGCGACAGAGCGCAGACATTTTAGTAGTGCCCGTGGCTGCAGCTTTTTTTCTCTTTTTTTTCCATTCTACTTGTTTATAGTCCATAGTCTCGTACATGTAGACATCATAGCTAACGCGGAATAGAGTGTCGTAGGGGGTGTGGTTCGCCATGTGGCTCCTTGTGCTCTCGCCTCCTCGTAGCCGTCTCATTGGCCCTGCAGCGTATCGGGATGCAACCATATGGTAAAAGTCACGTAAGTAAACCCCCTCATCGTCATCATGCCGACCCCCCGTTAGGACCTGGAGGTGGGGGGTGTTGAACAATAGAGAGCGCCTAACTAGGCAGCCGAGTTCACACACCGGTACTCCGGGTAACAGAAGTAACACATGCATTGTAGATAGAATCACATGCATCGGGATTGGTACTATACAGTAGCTTAGTCAGACGGTCTCCTACATGTATATAAGGACCCCTGTAGCGTAGTACAATCCCAAGTCGCTCAACAGCAACTTTCGTGTGCATCAAGCCTCACAGCCAACAAACCAGGTAAGCTAGCGTCCCGCTACACTGCGTAAGAGTAGCCTGCTCGTCAGGTTATGAGCCCTGAACACTGCGCGGTACTGCGCCTATATGGCTGCGTCCGCTGCGGGTCAGGTTAGCTTGCCTGGACGTCGCCCTTAGGGGCTTTGACGTCAGGGGGAGACTTTGCGCCTATATGGCTGCAGGTCGGGCACAGCTTCGCTGTCGCCATCCCAAACAATGAGTCCAGTGTGGTGTCAGCGCCGTCCCGGCAGCATAAGTCAGAGCGCTGATAATGCGTTCACAGAACCTTATCAACAACCGCTCTACCACCACCTAAACCAACAAAAATGTCGAACTCTCTCCAGAACCTCGTCCCCGTCCTTGACGGTGCGAACTACCGCCGATGGGCCGACCTGATGAAAGCATACCTGCAGTCGCAGGGAGTCTGGATTCTGATCGAATTACCCGACGGTTTCACAGAGCCTACACAGGCTACGGACGGGTCCAACCGCGCTGAAATCCTTGAATGGATTCAGATGCAGTCGAAGGCCATGGGCAGCATTCGTTTGCGCCTAAGTGTCGAAGTCGCGCAGCTCGTCAGAACTAAGACGACTGCGAAGTCGATCTGGAACACCCTTTATGGGCTCTACGGAGGAACCAGCGCCATGGGGGCATTTGCCTTCTTTAAGGCAGCGATCAACGTCCGTATCCCAGCAACCGAGCACCCTGGCCCTGCGATCGCAAAGATCCAGAGCAACCTCGATGAGCTCGACGGAGCAGGCCTCTCTCTGCCACCGCAGATGAGAACCCTGATAATTCTGGGGGCCGCTCCACCTCGGTACGAGACAGCCATCCAGCTAGCTCTCAACGGAATCGAGATCAAAGAGCTAACACCAAGCGGTGCCCAGGAAGCCTTAGTCGCTTCCTGGGAGCAGTCGAGGAACAAAGGGCAGTCGTCCGCCCAGAAAATCTCTGCTATCAAGCAGAAGAAGGGCAACCCATCCTTCTCGCAGCAGCAGCGCCCTGAGGGCAGCAGCAGCGCGGGGAAGAAGGAATGGAAGGACAAGGGCAAGGAGAAGGCCAAAGGCTTTACTCCTAGGGGAAAGCGCGGCGGTAAAAACCGTGGTAAGCCGCATTTGCACAAGCACGACGAGCATGCAGACATGCATATCGCCGACACTGTGTCGATCCCTGCCCCGACGACCAGCACCGTGGTCGAGTTAGTGCCTTCGGGCAGCAGAACTCGCAAGGTTGCAGCGCCTGCCCCCAACAAGGGCAAGAAGCGCGCTCACGGTGATTGGCTCGGAGAAGCCCTCCAGCTCGCCAAGGACCTAGACGTCGCCGGCACGCCGGAAACAATCCGCGCGCTGAAGGAAGTAGTGAGCTCAGCTCACATAGAAGAAGTCCCCTCGGACACCGAGTCGCGCGCTTCAAAGCGCAGCAAGCACGGTGATGTCGACATGGCCGATCGCATCGACGAGGTCATGAATGACGAATACATCAGCGAGGATGACGACTTCCGCGACGCCGAGGAGAAGTCCATTGTCTGGGCATCAGACGAAGAAGACATCGACGCGCATGATGCCGAGTTAGACGGCATGATCGCGCAGGCCGCAGGCCTTGCGCCCCCTATCGTCGACAAAAGCTTTCGGAACCCGTTAACGGGAGAGCTCCGCTGCATGGAGCCATACAATGGCTACGACGACTGGGGCAATGAGTATGTCACTCATATTCCTAACCCTAAGCAAGTTACTAACAGCGCTTTAACAGCCGCTTCTAACTTGCACAACGGCGCTCGGACATTTGTAAATGTACTTAGTAGCGGCTTGAAAAATGTACAATGTATTCATTCGCGCGATTTCGCTGCGTGCTCACGTTGTAAGGGAAAAGGAAAAAGTCGCTTTTCAGCGAATGAGTGGCTACTGGACTCAGGTGCATCTTTGCACATTACAAATGACATAAGAGACTTCTCAGAATTCGAGTATCTCCAGACTCCTATCCGTACTCAAACGGCACAACAAGGAGCAGTAGGAAGCATTATTGCTAAAGGAACTGTGTTCCTAAACTACCAAATAGACGAACAATGGCTGCAGACGCGCCTATATCCCGTCTATTATATGGAGAATTGCTCGGCTCGTCTCTTGTCATTGGGGATGTTCCTCCAAGACGGACTAGACTTGCGCGCAACAGCGCAGCATATCAGTCTGTATGAACCAGGAGCGCGGAAACCTTTATTCAGGTTTACACCGCAGCACCCGGACACTACCACCTTCACCCTCGTGGCTGAATCGGGTGAAAACGTTCAGAACATTTATGTGAACGTAAACGAAGTCGATTATTCGACTATGCATCGCCGTTTTGCGCACCCTTCAAAGGACGTGCTTGCAAAGGCGAAGGAGCATACATCTGGATTTCCCAGAAAGGTGGAGATTCCTAAGGACTCACCAATATGCCAAGGATGTGCAAAAGGGAAAATGCACTCTAAGTCTTTCCCGCCGTCCAACTACCGGGCAAAGGTACCGTTTGAACTTATTCATTCGGATTTAAAATCCTTCCCAGTAGATTCCTATCATAAGTACAAATATTACATACTGTACTATGATGATGCTTCATCGCACGCGTGGACTGTAAATCTGCGCAAAAAATCTGCAGCAATTACAGCCACAAGGCAATTCCTAGCCATGATAAAAACTAAATATGGAAAGACAGTGCAGAAGTGGTTGTCTGATGCAGGGGGAGAATACGTCTCCGCTGCATTCAAAGACCTTCTAAAGGATAATGGCATAGAGATCCTTCAGAGCTCGCCGCATACTCCTCTGGAGAATGGCAGAGCTGAGCGTTTCAATAGGACGCTCATGGACAAAGCAGAGGCAATGCGCCATGATGCTTGTCTACCTCCATCATGGTGGGAATTCGCCGTGGATCATGCAGTCCATGTTTACAACAGGACGCCAATTCGTCGCCTTAACTGGCTTACCCCCTACGAATTGATAAATGGCGAGCCGCCATCTGTGGCGCACCTGCGCGTTTTCGGCTGCGGTGCGTACGTCTTTATACCCAAGAACGTTAGGAAGAACGGTTTATCGCCCAAATCGGAGCTGATGATTTATCTTGGGGGAGATGGCTCTACGGAGCGCACTGGCGGATGGCTCTTCATGAGAGCACCAGATAATGTTTTGTTCAGATCATCCACTGCGATGTTTGACGAAACTATGTTTCCTAAGTGTCCTCTGACTAACCGTCGAGGCACAACTCGAGTTTGGCCACCTCGAGAAGAAATGATCCCAGCGGATCAGCCAAACACCACACCTCAGGTAGATGAGGATGACGACGATAATCATCCAAACCATCACCTTCCTAAAAAGGGAAACGGTCATGTTCATGACGATGAACAGGAGCAGCAGGATGCGCCCGTAGACCCAGTACCGCCGCCCCATGCACCGGTTGAACACCCTGCGCCCCCTGTGGAGCCGCGACGTTCAGCAAGGGAGCGGAGACCAGTAACTCGTAGAGGTAATGTCTATGGTGAGCAGCGGAAGCCCCAAGACATAGTAAAGGACATCGAAAATCAGGGGAGATGGAAAAAGATGGTCGGTGAGGATGCGGGTAGCTCCCGTACCAAAGCCGGACCACAAAGGCAGCAAAAACAACAGGTTCCCGGACCTAGTTCTGCGCCAAATCCTCCTCCACGCGACGAACCTGTCGAGTCCGCCCCATCCGATGAGGATGAAGCGCAAAGCGCTGAGTTACTACTGGCAGAAATATGCCGGGAAGGGGGAGTTAAGTTAGTCGAGTTGCTGCTTGCAAAAGCGCTACCCACCCTCGACAACGATCTACCAGACGGGACCAGCCCGAGAGAATGGTCATTCCGCGATATACTAAAGCTACCTAAAAAGGAGCTTGAGGAGTGGATGGCAGCGTGTCGCGAAGAACTTGAGGCACTTCGCAAACGCAATGTCTATGAACTGGTTGACCGTCCTAAGGGACGAAAGGTCACAAAAAACCGCTGGGTATTCGACGTCAAAACTGACGGTCGTAAAAAGGCCAGATTGGTCGCCAAGGGTTACTCCCAGATTGAAGGTCTTGACTATGATCAAGTCTTCTCTCCAGTCGTACGCTTTGAGACTGTACGTCTAATCCTCGCCTTAGCTGCGCTTGAGGATATGCATGTCTCCGGACTCGACGTCCGTAACGCCTATCTCTATGGCAAGCTCGACGAGGAAATTTATATGGAGCAGCCTGAAGGCTTTGCAGTACCAGGCCAAGAGCACAAAGTACTCCGGCTACTTCGCGCTCTCTATGGACTCAAGCAGGCAGGGCTTGCGTGGTGGCGCACCCTCAATGAGTCCCTAAAGGAACTTGGCTGTAAACGCCTCGTATCCGACGCCGGAATATTCGTCTACAGGACAAAAGATGGTCGCTTCGTGCTGATCATTGTCTATGTAGACGATGCCATATTTTGTGGCAAAGATAAGACCCTAGTCCTTTCATTAAAGGACCGCTTCATGAAGAAGTGGGAGTGTCGCGATCTAGGCGACGTCAAGGAATTCCTGCGCATGCGCATAACTCGGAAAGGCCGCGAAATCCATTTGGATCAATGCGCCTACCTTGAGAAAGTGCTGCAGCGCTGTGGCATGCAGAACGCTAAATCTGCGCCAACTCCACTCCCTGCTGGATACAAGCCTGTTGCCAATACTGGCACAGCTGACCCAGCGCTTCGAAGCAAGTACCAGACCGTCATCGGTTCCTTGCTATACCTAATGCTTGGAACTCGACCTGACATTTGCTATGCCGTGACATTACTTGCGCAATTTGCAGCAAATCCGTCACAGGACCATTTAAACAGAGCGCTGTATATCTGCCGCTATTTAATTGGTACAAAATCCTATGCGCTAGTCTATGAAGGACAAAGCGGCAATGGATTATTGGCGTGCACTGACTCTGACTGGGCAGACAGCCCAGAAGCCAGAAAGTCACGGTCTGGGCACTTCTTAAAGTTCGCGAACGGCGCGTTCAGTTGGCTGTCTAGAAGACAGAAGACAGTTGCTCTGTCGTCCACTGAAGCTGAGTATATGTCGCTGAGCGATTGCTCGCGACAAGTAGCTTGGATAAAGATGCTCCTAGAGGAGATCGGCTACAAGCTTGGCCCGCTGCCCATCTGCTCGGACAATCAGGGAGCAATATTCATTAGCTCCAATCCCATCACGGAACGTCGATCTAAACACATTGACATTCGTTACCACTACGTGAGGGAGCTAGTAGAAAGTCGAAGTCTTCTACGTAAGCACTGATGACAATCCGGCAGACTTGTTCACTAAGAACTTGGGTCGTATCAAATTCCTCAAATTCAGAGGAATGCTCGGACTAAGATTCTATGATTAGAAGTCCAGCATAGTCGGCTGCACTATGCGCCATTTAATGCTTGCGCGCATCTACCGCTGCACTTAGCAAGGGGGAGTGTTGAACAATAGAGAGCGCCTAACTAGGCAGCCGAGTTCACACACCGGTACTCCGGGTAACAGAAGTAACACATGCATTGTAGATAGAATCACATGCATCGGGATTGGTACTATACAGTAGCTTAGTCAGACGGTCTCCTACATGTATATAAGGACCCCTGTAGCGTAGTACAATCCCAAGTCGCTCAACAGCAACTTTCGTGTGCATCAAGCCTCACAGCCAACAAACCAGGTAAGCTAGCGTCCCGCTACACTGCGTAAGAGTAGCCTGCTCGTCAGGGGGCTTAAAACCTGTATGACTGCTGTGGAATAATGTGTTGAAAGGAGCGAAATTGTAGTGGCTGTAAAGGCAGTGAAACGAACCTATGAGGGCTGCTGAGGGAGTCCTGTTAGGCACACAGGAAAGCAGATGAAGGAACGATTACATTTAGAGGGCATTTGAGCCCAGTATATATACATGAGAGGAAGGCATTATCTGATCGTACAGTATGCCTATCAGATGAGGCCTGAGTCGTGAGTCATCATCGTAAGCTTCATGAGTAAGCGTTAGTAAGACGTTAAACGGAACTATAGATAACCGTCAATATCATATGACAAAGGGATCAGAGTTCCGATACTGAATGGAGTACTGAATGGAGTCCGAATGGATACCGAGTAGATACCGAGTGGAATGCCGAATGGAACTCGGTATAATCAACTATCTAAAAGAAAGTAATCTATGTATAGTAGCATAGCAGAACACAATGTAAGTCCATATCAGGCAAGCCTAATAAGATAACACCTGAAATGGTAGAAGTTCAACACTCCCACTTGTTCAAGACGCTATGACCATGCCAGTTGACATTCAAAGTTTCTCTATTCCAGAGAGTGGAACATTCTTCGTCAACACATCTGCAAGCTGGTCTTCACTCGCAACAAAGAAGATATTGGTTTCACCCTTCTCGTAGAATTCTCGGATGAAGTGATACTGTATTTCGATGTGTTTTGTGCGGCGGTCCATGGCAGGATTAACCGCAAGGAAAATACTTCCTTGATTATCCAGACACAAGGGAGTGGGAGCGGTCATATTGTCACCAAGCTCCTGTCCAAAGTTCCTAAGCCAAGCCATTTGACGACATGCATCAGAGGCTGCTTTGTATTCTGCTTCCATTGAAGAGAGGGAAACCGTGGGTTAGCGTCTGGAAACCCAAGAAATGACACAATTGGCCATGAGGAAAACAAAGCCACTTGTGGAGTGCCTATCGTCGTGATCTTCTGCCCAGTCCGAGTCTGAATAGGCAATTAACCCGGAGTTGGAATCACCATCATAACAAAGCGCATAGTCCTTTGTTCCCCTTAGGTAGCGCAAGACATATTGTGCGAGGTGCATGTGATACTTCAACAGGTTCGAGGCAAACTGACGAGCAGGCTATCTTACGCAGTGTAGCGGGACGCTAACTTACCTGGTTGTTTAGCTGTGAGGCTTGATGCACGCAAAGTTGCTGTTGAGCGACTTGGGATTGTACTATGCTACAGGGGTCCTTATATACATGTGGGAGACCGTCTGACTAAGCTACTGTATAGTACCAATCCTGATGCATGTGATTCCATCTACAATGCATGTGTTACTCCTGTTACCCGGAGTACCGGTGTGTGAACTCGGCTGCCTAGTTAGGCGCTCTCTATTGTTCAACACTCCCCCTTGCTAAGTGCAGCGATAGATGCGTGCAAGCATTAAATGGCGCATAGTGCAGCCAACTATATTGGACTTTTTAATCATAGAATCTTAGTCCAAGCATTTCTCTGAATTTGAGAAATTTGATACGACCCAAGTTCTTAGTGAACAAGTCTGCTGGATTGTCATCAGTGCTTACGTAGAAGACTTCGACTTTCTTGTCTTCTACTAGCTCCCTCACGTAGTGGTAGTGAATGTCAATGTGTTTAGACCGATGCTCCGTGATGGGGTTGGAGATAATAAATATTGCTCCCTGATTATCCGAGCAGATGGGCAGCGGGCCGAGCTTGTAGCCGATCTCCTCCAGGAGCATCTTTATCCAGGCCACTTGTCGCGAGCAATCGCTCAGCGACATATACTCGGCTTCAGTGGATGACAGGGCAACTGTCTTCTGTCTTCTAGACAGCCAACTGAACGCGCCGTTCGCGAACTTTAAGAAGTGCCCAGACCGTGACTTTCTGGCTTCTGGGCTATCTGCCCAGTCAGAGTCAGTGCATGCCAATAATCCATTGCCGCTTTGTCCTTCATAAACTAGCGCATAGGATTTTGTACCAATTAAATAGCGGCAGATATACAGCGCTCTGTTTAAATGGTCTTGTGACGGATTTGCTGCAAATTGCGCAAGTAATGTCACGGCGTAGCAAATGTCAGGTCGAGTTCCAAGCATTAAATATAGCAAGGAACCGATGATGGTCTGGTACTTGCTTCGAAGCGCTGGGTCAGCTGTGCCAGTATTGGCAACAGGCTTGTATCCAGCAGGGAGTGGAGTTGGCGCAGATTTAGCGTTCTGCATGCCACAGCGCTGCAGCACTTTCTCAAGCTAGGCGCACTGATCCAGATGGATTTCGCGTCCTTTCCGAGTTATGTGCATGCACAGAAATTCCTTGACGTCGCCTAGGTCGCGACACTCCCACTTCTTCATGAAGCGGTCCTTTAATGAAAGGACTAGGGTCTTATCCTTGCCACAAAATATGGTGTCGTCTACATAGACGATGATCAGCACGAAGCGACCATCTTTTGTCCTATAGACAAATATTCCGGCATTGGATACAAGGCGTTTACAGCCAAGTTCCTTTAGGGACTCATTGAGGGTGCGCCACCACGCAAGCCCTCTTGAGTCCATAGAGAGCGCGAAGTAACCGGAGTACTTTGTGCTCTTGGCCTGGTACTGCAAAACCTTCAGGTTGCTCCATGTAAATTTCCTCGTTGAGCTTGCCATAGAGATAGGCATTACGGACGTCAAGTCCGGAGACATGCATATCCTCAAGCACAGCTAAGGCGAGGATTAGGCGTACAGTCTCAAAGCGTACGACTGGAGAGAAGACCTGATCATAGTCAAGGCCTTCAATTTGGGAGTAACCTTTGGCGACCAATCTGGCCTTTTTACGACCGTCAGTTTTGATGTCGAATACCCAGCGGTTCTTGGTGACCTTTCGTCCCTTAGGATGATCAACCAATTTATAGACATTGCGTTTGCGAAGTGCCTCAAGTTCTTCGTGACACGCTGTCATCCACTCCTCAAGCTCCTTTTTGGGTAGCTTTAGTATATCGCGGAATGACCATTCTCTCGGCTGGTCCCGTCTGGTAGATCGTTGTCGAGGGTGGGTAGCGCTTTTGCAAGCAGCAACTCGACTAGCTTAACTCCCCCTTCCCGGCATAATTCTGCCAGTAGTAACTCAGCGCTTTGCGCTTCATCCTCATCGGATGGGGCGGACTCGACAGGTTCGTCGCGTGGAGGAGATTTGGCGCAGAACTAGGTCCGGGAACCTGTTGTTTTGCTGCCTTTGTGGTCCGGTTTTGGTACGGGAGCTACCCGCATCCTCACCGACCATCTTTTTCCATCTCCCCTGATTTTCGATGTCCTTTACTATGTCTTGGGGCTTCCGCTGCTCACCATAGACATTACCTTACGAGTTACTGGTCTCCGCTCCCTTGCTGAACGTCGTGGCTCCACTGGGGGCGCAGGGTGTTCAACCGGTGCATGGGGCGGCGGTACTGGGTCTGCGGGCGCATCTTGCTGCTCCTGTTCATCGTCATGAACATGACCGTTCCCCTTTTAGGAAGGTGATGTTTTGGATGATCATCCTCATCATCCTCATCTACCTGAGGTGTGGTGTTTGGCTGATCCGCTGGATCATTTCTTCTCGAGGTGGCCAAACTCGAGTTGTACCCCGACGATTTGTCAAGGGGCACTTAGGAAACATAGTTTCGTCAAACATCGCGGTGGATGATCTGAACAAAACATTGTCTGGTGCTCTCATAAAGAGCCATCCGCCAGTGCGCTCTGTAGAGCCAT